>CM072153.1:21217860-21281019 GCA_036850595.1 Rhyacichthys aspro
AAGTCTGTAAGTCTGTCAGGGATGAGTTCAGACGAGGAAACGGTCCGAGGAGAGGCTTTGTTGGAAGAAATCTGTCCCAAAAGGCTTTAAATGTTTGTCCAGACTGTTTGTAGTTCACTTAAACACTGCACATCATCAAAGTCAAACCCAGATGTTATTTTTCTTTCTTCAGAGTGAAAAGGACTGTGAAGAGATTACAGAAACTGAAAATTCAATATAAGTTACCTTCCTGTTTCTGATAAATGGTATATTTTCACCAACAATCTTTACTGTTGACGAGTGTTGCCAGATCCATGACAATATTTAATGTATATTTGACCAATAGCTGTAAAAATCCCCAAATTCAGCATTATTTTATACGTTTTTTTAGACATCACACACATTTGAAATCCATTTGGACGAAATAATCAGGCTCAGTTCTGCCAAATTTGATAATTAATGCTGAAATACTAACTATAATAAATGTCGTTTTTAGTTTTGAGTGATCAGTGATTAGAAGGTGTTATGCAAAAGATATTAAAAATTCAACAAGTAAAGGGCTTTAGTCGGTAATCTGCTCTTTATTGTGGGATTATATCTCTATAAAAGACAAAGAAAAACAAAGAAAAAGAGAAACCCCGTCCCAACACTGATGATGAGACTCTTCAACCTCCATCAACTCTTTAATGGGTCGTTGAGTTGAAACTGGGCAGAAATCATGACACTTTCTTCAATTACTATTTACTGCTGGCTGTTATAGTGCTGTTTTAAACATATATATTGTTTGTGAATGTTGTTTTAATATCGTCCCACTCTCTGAACCAGGATCTTGGTGTAAACAACGTCCTCAAACCTTCACCTGAGACCGTTAAGAAATAAATAAGTACATAATGGAGTCTGTCTGGGATCAACATGAAAACACAAAGATCTGAAGAGCAGCCTCCTCTTTTCATTTCTTCAAAAACTGTGACAAAGCTTTAGACGAACTGAGGCAAAAGGTCACGTCATGATTTTGAGAAAGTCTTTTTTGTACATTTCTTGAAACCTAAATAAAACTGCTCAGCCTCCTGTTTATTCAGAAAAAAAGCTCACAAAAACTAGACCAAATGTAGAAGACCAACTAACACCAACCAAGACCAAAAAAGGCTTATTATTCCATGAAAATGTCTCATTTCATATTATTTTGAGTTAAAATTCTGCCTCTTCCTCCAAACTCTAACCTCCAACAATCTGGACTTGAACTTTTTAGATTTTTTTTTACTGTAAATTGCTTCTGATCTTGATGCAATCTTGACAACAACATCTCAATAGAATTTACCTTAATGTATAAAGCCTCAAAGAAACTGCATTAGGTCTTAAGATACTATATACTTTCTACAAATACTACAATTAAACGCCCAGTCCAGTGTAAAAGCAACACAAACAACAACATTTTTATTGTGACTAAGCTTTAATCAACCTTTATTTGTGTAGGACATCCACAACAACCAAAGCCAAAGTGCTTTACAACGTTAAAAATGATTAAAAAATAAACAGAATACAAGAAACAATCTATAAAATACATTAAAACAGAAAGTGAAGAGCTCCACGTTTCTCTCCCACAGTCTCTCATAAAACGTACCAAAATCTAACTCAAAGCCAAATCCTAGAAACTTTTCCTCGATCTGTTTCCCTCCTGCGGGTTTCTTCTGTACTGCTTTTGTAAATCAAAGCGAGCGCAGCTGATGTCAGAGGATCACAGTCCTGCAGCTTGTACATCAGAGTCAGACAGCGCCGTTCTACACGTCTTTGTTTACAACATGAGGCGTCTCTTTCAATCAATACAACGTCCGCTCGAACATGAAGTCCACCAAAACAAACCTGAAAAACAGAGACAGACATTTAGGCAAATATATCTGCAGGTAAATCAAATCAAATAACCTTAATGTGGATGGAATCATGTCTCTTGTATGTATGTAGGCAGAAAAAGAACTGCAAAAGCAAGAAGAGCACTGTTTATGACACTCGTTAAAAATTAATTCCACTTAGTCAAGATTTAAAGCTCTATTCTCTGATTGTCTTCACTCCACTCTCCTCCAAAATCAGCCGAGGAACCTCTCCTGCTTCTCTTTTATTAAAAAAATAATAAAACCAGACTTATTTTTCCTCCAAAAAATACTAATCCATTTGACCAAACTGAAGTTTAGAGTTTAGCGTTAGCTTAGCTGTGACTTTTTATCTCCTCCTCGTTAAACATTACGTGATTGAATTGACAGTATTTATCTGTGTTTTACCTTTTCTCTGTTGATGTTTTCCATTTTTGTGCCATTTCGCTGACTTAAAAGACCTATCCAGCGCTACATGTACACTTTCTAGTTTATCAGTTCCTTATTGACGAGATGTGTCGACCAATGGGAACGCCCCCAGCTCCACGCCCCACAACAAGCTCGTTTGTGATTGGCCAAAGCTTCTGTTCAGGACTGAAAACATCTCATCTGTAAAAATCCTTGATAATAAAGCTTTTTTTCACAGATTATTCCTGTTACAAAATGTTATCAGGTGGTGATCCATTAAAAAAAAATCATATACTCCCCGTTTACTTCCTCATTTTCGTCTGTGTACATCCTTATTTCAAAGGTTATTAATGAATCTCGATGATAAAGCCTGGATCAGAGGTGCTCAACGTGGAGCTTGGGGCTGAAATTGACCTCTTAAAGGAGCACTACCCGATGATGGATGAATATAATCAGCCATTGGTAAAATAATGGGCTTTTCTGTTGAAGAGGAGCCATTGGGTAAATATATTCTACTCCAGGAAGTCCTTTTATGGATTTTTGAAAGGTCTGGGTCAAACAGCAGTGGCACACAAATAACCTGGGACAAAGAGTATTTATATTTACTACTGACCTAGAAGATACTTTAAGATCTTCATCAGTTTAAAAAAGGATGTGCTGCTCTTCAAACCTGATGAACTGTGTAAGAGTGATTAACATTTTGTACAAATTTTAAATGATGGCTTTACAATTCAACAGAAAGTCTTGACAGCCTCAGAACTAGACGGATGGTTTTCTGTTTTGTTTTTCTTTCCAACCTTCGTTAAAATGAGACAGACTCTGGCAGTTTCACAGAAAATAAATACTTTTCTGTTCGTCGGTGTTTTGTCTTCTAATCCAACCGAGGCTCGGGTGATTTTTTACGCCAACTTTCTCCAGCTTTGAGCCGACAGATACAACCCACCAAAGCACGTGGTTATTTTGCTATCGTTGAATTAATCTTTGGGGCCACAGCAGGGGTCCAAAAGCCTGCTTTATTTCTGGGTTTGCCTCCAACGTCTTTATCATGAAAGATCTGCTGGTGAGTTCACAACGCTTGATTTATTTTTAATTACAGCGGTAATATTCAGCCGGCGGGCTTGTGCGAGCAGCTCATTAACCCTGCAATTTTGTGTTTAAAACTTTAATTAGACGGGCATCGGTTTGCTTTAGGGTCAGAGATAAGGTCAGAGCACTTACGACTAAAGAAATGATTAGAAAACATGACGTTTTTTAGTGGGAACAATATGAGGTGCAAGTCTGGAAAAAGAAATCTGTAAAGTGATGTCAAAGATTGTCAAAGAAAAAGGTGTAAGTTTTGAAAACATTAGGATCTTCTCAAATAATTCAGAACAACTTAAAGAAAAATAAACTTTGTGTAACATCAGTGACTCCTGGTTTTAGTTGGATTTTTACAGAAGCTTGAGACAACAGACAAAAACAGGAAAAATAGAAATGTTTATCTCGTGAAACATGCCTTAGTTAAAGTTTAAAATAAAATACGCTAAATGTATGTTTTGTTGGAAAATAGAGCATTTTATCAGTGGGCAATATGGATGTAAACACAAATAGGCTTTTGTTTTCCTATAAATTTACACAAACAAGAGATTGAAGCAAGATCTGTTCATGAAAAATGGTGAAAATAAGTTGTAAATGTGACAGTCGTGAATCCAAACAGTGGAGCAGACTTTTAAAACTCCAGGACTTCCTTGAAAGACATGCACTAATGAAATAAAATATAAACTGATATGGAATCGGAGCTTTTAATTAGCCTTAGCTGCTCCACACACAACAATCCTGGTGAATCCTCCCGAGCCGTGAACCCAGCTGTGGGAAGTGTTTTCTGTTTCTGAAGAAGTGAGGGGGATTTTTAATGACAGGATTTGCCTTTAGCTGTGATATTTTTAGTTCTGTCTGATGGCACCAGACTTTGTTCAGAATTCTGCTTTAGCTTGACATTAAAAAGCCTTTCCCACCAACACTATTTGTTCTGATGAGTTTAACACAAGCAGTGAAGTGTATTAGAACAGTATATTGCTATATTTCATTTAGATATTTATAATGAGGACAAAGGTCTGTGTCTAAATGGTCCACGTTAAACCTGAGTCATCCGTTTTCAGAGTTTGTTAATGTGTTTAAAGGTCACAGCTGTGTGGGATATTTAACATCTTGGCAGCAAGGCCTTAAAAGTAAATAAAAAATTGGAAGCAGTGATCCCAACTTTTACTTTTAATCATCACAACATGGGCTGGAACTGGGCAGAGGCACTAGAACTCCACAATCTTTGGGAAACTTTTTATCAAACTACAAATCTATAGCAGTATTTGATTGATTAATAGCACTGGTTTATCTGTGTTAATTATATAAATACAGGAAGAGTTCATTTCTCTGTGTGTGATCTGTTCCTGTTTGTGTACAACTTTCTCTTTTGTTTTCTCTGATGTAAAATGCTTCTTTATAATGAATATTATCTACAGACAGATTTGGATTAATGGGAGACCTCATTTTAAGATTCAATACAACAGTGTGCTGCCTCTGACGATATGAATATGCTTTGTATAAAATAAATTAAAAAATAAAATAAAATAAAAGGACTTCTTCCCTTTTACATCTTGTACAGTAATCTGAATACATCTCCAATCCCAGAACTGTGCTGAAGCTTTAATTATGTGTTAGTTAAAAAGACTGTACCTGATTTTTTTTCTTCTAGTTGTGAAAATGGTTTAAACCCTAAAAAGTTTATTGTAAAAGCAATAATTTGTGAAAAAAAACAGTCTTTATGATCCATCTACTGTTTATTCTAAGGGATTGTAATTGGTCGACACTTGTCACATGACGTTCCAGGAAGTTTAATAGCTGCAGATAAAGTGTATTTTCAGCTGAATATGTCTTTTAACAGAGAAACAGCTTAAAAAAGAAAAGCATCAACAGAGAAAAGGGAGGCAACGTAAAACACAGATAAATACTGTCAATTCAATCACGTAATGTTTAACGAGGAGGAGATAATTGTCGTCCTGACGCTAAAGTCACAGCTAAGCTAACGCTAAACTCTAAACTTCAGTTTGGTCAAATGGATTAGTGTTTTGGAGAGTTATTTTGGTCTGGTTTGGGCAGTGTACCTTTAAGAGTTTAAGCTTATATGTGAAATGTCAGCGTCAGAGCAGATTTAATTGTTCAATACAGCGAGTTTCATTTTGATTTCAGAACACAAAAAATCTGCAGAGCAACAGTTTAAACACAAAAGAATGGTTTTAACTCTGAAGCTAACGACTGATCCTTCAAAAACTTGTAAGTTCACAGTCTCTTGAAAGTCAGTTTTGTATCTGTTACTCTTTTAAACTGAAATAACATCTCCATTAAAGGTGCAACTTTGCATCATAGACTCAAAGGATTCGCACAACAACACAAAAACTGTCAGTAAAAAATCACTGCAAACAACAAAAGAGATGTTTTTTATTGCTGTCAGTTTGACATCATGATGTAAGTGCCCTTTTTTAAAGTGTTATTCTTCTCAAACTCCCTGAAGACAAACTAATGAAACATGTTGAAACAGAGACACAAGTGATCCAGGAACTAATCCCCATCTGTTAAAGATTGTGTCTCATTTCATCAGCGAGACTCACCTGATGGTTCAAGTTCCTCCACAAGAGACACCAGAACGCTGTTTAAAATCAAACATTCACAAACAACCTTTCACTGAGGGAGACGAGGTTAAAAAGTCTAAAGAGGAATGACGTTAAAAGAGACATAAAAGAGTCAAGGAGTTGAAAGGCTGCAGTGAAGCGGTGCACTGCGGACGTCTGAGGAGCGGGATTAGACGCTGCCAAAAGGTTCGGGATGTAGCTCTAAATGTTTTGATCCTTAAAAGTGGGTCAACTCTGAGTCGAGGCCAAAAAAAACCCATTCTGGCACCTGCCCTGGACTCTCACAGACGCTCAGCCCGAGGGCTCTGAACATCATTTAGCCACACTTTGTGATTTATTTATTTATTTAGTTTAATTTTTATCAAGAAAGAGACCGATCTGGAAAGGTTTATACTAAGATAATAAGAAGTTCTTTGCTTTTAAGACAGTTTATAGTTTTACGAAGGGTAGACGTCCTGCTAATTTAGTCCAAAGTCAGACTGAACAATGCTCAAAGAAAAATAAAACAACCCAAGGGCTACTTCTGAGCCTCATTAAGTATATTATATGACAATTAGAGGATATTTAACGGAGAAAAGTCTTCAGGTTATCTGCGTGTCTCTGGGCGGACGCATCAAAGGATTAATCTTAGCAGGTATTTGTCTGTAACATCCTAATCCTTCACACGGTCTAATCTGAAAATCACAGACCGGAGGCTTCTGCGACTTCTGTGACTTCTGCCTCTCGTCATTCAAAATGCATCTAAAATCAAACGACTTTGATATAAATGGAAGGAGCCTGCTGCCTTTCGGAGCAGAACAAACAGGCTGGATTGGATCCGTTACCACTCACAGTGTCATATATGAGCGGCACAGATAAGCCAGGATTACAGTGTGCTCTCCGCCTAAAGAACAAAGCTGTACAAGCCTTACATCGTGGATTTATAAACCTTGTGCTCGAGCCGGACTGTGTATAAGGTGCACACACTCTCAGAAGTCACAAACATACATCAGTGACAAAACAAGCCCCCGAACGGAAACTGTAACCCGTGACAACGAGCCTCAGAGACGTCAGGGACAAACAACAGCTTTCAAATGTTTATGCTTTTATTTTATTCATGTAAAGGCAGACGGGTCCGTGCAGGAGACAGGAGTGATGTTTGAAGATGAAACAGTCAGGAGTCGAGCCATAGTCAGAGAAACGTACAGAAAATACAACATTTAAACGCGAGGCTCCAGGAGTTCGTACAGTGAACGTGTTATAGACCTGCGTGTAGCAACAATTAAAACCAGTAGTTTTTATTATTGTGGCTAAATCCTAATTAAAGCTAACAGTATTTTGACCAAACTAAGGTCTACATCAGAGCTCCAGCCCAAGTGTGTCTCTAAAGCCTTGTTCCAGTGTGAGGTTCAGATCAGGAAGAGAATCAATCCTGGAGGTAAGACCATAGGTTCCTGAATGAAGTGTGTGTCTCTAAATGTTAGCCCTGCGATTAGCTGACTGATGTCACTCTTCTTCATGCCCAAAGCCAACGTTCCAGTAAACAACACGTGTTATATACACTACATTATACATGACTGTGTCCTGTTCTAATGTTAGTCAGACAGGGCTCAGACTGATGGACTGGAGCTGAGCAGGTGGGACCACTGACTCATAGAAAAAAGCTGCTTGTGATACACTTTTACACTGAAACTTTAAACTTGTGTTTTGTGTTGTTTTGTGCACTTTAAATGCCCTTTAGCATTTCCAGTTTGTGAGCAGCACTCTCTGAAGGGTAAGAGCAGTCTGAGCACATGTCAACAGTAAATGTCTACAAATATTCCCGCTGTGAAGCTGCCAACACAGCTGACAGTAATTTGTCCTTTGGAGCGTCTCAGCGGTCGATCCCTGAGTGTCTTTTGGCCGAGGGCCAAACACTCGCTCACAAAGATCCCACTGATCAATGCTGCTCAGACAAGCACACAGAGCTGCTCAGAGCTGCTCACAGGACGAGGCCTGCAGGGTGTTGTGTTGCTCCTGTGGGTTCGCCTTCTGAGCTGGGCTTTTTAAAATCATCCCACAGTTTAATTCCCAAACATCCAGTAGCATCTGTAGAAGAGAGGAGCCAACGATGATTTCACTCAAAATGTTCAGAACAGAATGGTTTGATGGTTTCTACTTGAACAAAAAAAAACTAAACAATAAAGGACCGGTGCTCAGGGAGCTTCTCCAGATCTAGAGTTGTGTTTTGGTCGTGGTTTAGTCGTGGTTTAGTCGTAGTTTGGTCTTGGTTTGGTCTTGGTTTGGTCTTGGTTTAGTCGTGGTTTAGTCGTAGTTTGGTCATAGTTTGGTCGTGGTTTGGTCTTGGTTTAGTCTTGGTTTGGTCTTGGTTTGGTCGTAGTTTGGTCTTGGTTTGGTCTTGGTTTAGTCTTGGTTTGGTCTTGGTTTAGTCGTGGTTTGGTCTTGGTTTGGTCGTAGTTTGGTCGTGGTTTAGTCGTAGTTTGGTCTTGGTTTGGTCTTGGTTTAGTCTTGGTTTGGTCTTGGTTTAGTCGTGGTTTGGTCTTGGTTTGGTCGTAGTTTGGTCGTGGTTTGGTCTTGGTTTAGTCTTGGTTTGGTCTTGGTTTAGTCGTGGTTTGGTCTTGGTTTGGTCGTAGTTTGGTCGTGGTTTAGTCGTAGTTTGGTCTTGGTTTGGTCTTGGTTTAGTCGTGGTTTAGTCGTAGTTTGGTCGTGGTTTGGTCTTGGTTTAGTCTTGGTTTGGTCTTGGTTTAGTCGTGGTTTGGTCTTGGTTTGGTCGTAGTTTGGTCGTGGTTTAGTCGTAGTTTGGTCTTGGTTTGGTCTTGGTTTAGTCGTGGTTTAGTCGTAGTTTGGTCGTAGTTTGGTCTTGGTTTAGTCGTAGTTTGGTCTTGGTTTAGTCGTAGTTTGGTCTTGGTTTAGTCGTAGTTTGGTCTTGGTTTAGTCGTAGTTTGGTCGTGGTTTGGTCGTAGTTTGGTCGTGGTTTGGTCGTGGTTATCGACTAGAGGATGAGTGAGCATGTTTATCAAGGTTGGTGTGAGACAGAATTGCCCCGTCTGCCCCTGGACCTGACCTGGGACAGTCTTGCTGAGAAGCGACAGGTCTAAATACTTTGCCCCACGCCGTACATTTACTGTTATTACTTTTTGCCACTTGCTGTAAAGAGTTTTAGTGACAGGTAGATATTATGTCACAGTGGCAGCTTTTACAGAAACCAGACCCAGTGATAATAAAAGGGCAGTGGGACCGACAAAGATGGGATACGTGCACGAAATATCACGAAAACAACGACAAATGGGACAAATTCAAGCCTTGAGTTCTTTTCTATCAATCTGACAGAACATGTTGCCTTTGTTTTTAGATGTTTTATCCCCGACCAGCGCCGAGAACAGAGACGATTACCCTCAGTTTGTGTTTGTTTTCTGTTCAGTGACCTCCGCCTGGGTTCGCAGACGTGTCCCAGAAGCGTCCGGTATCTCAGTCGTGTCGACGGGCTTCTGGGATCTCTGTGTTTTGTTTGTGGACGGTTTAATTTTAGCTCTGACATCACTCTGGCTCACTCCGTCCTGTGGCGCTGGGGAAACCTCCGGAGGTAATTGGTGGATGTGAAATGGCTTGGCTGCTGCATTTGCCAGCGTCGACAGGTGCCAAGGATTTCACTTTAATGGAATAAGGTGTAGAAGACGAGGCTGTGTAATAGCGTCTACCAATGTGTGCTTGTTTAGCCCATTGTTACTGACGGTTGAACTTCTTCCTCCGTTCACAGCGAGGTGTAACGAGGCGGGATAACGCTGCTCATCGTCGCGTTACTGCTGCATGTTTACGGATTACTCTGATTAAGCTTTGGACGCAGCGCTGAGCAGCTCCAGAGTGAAAAAAACACGAAAAACATTGTCCGATAGTAACAAAGTAGGACAGACGGTCATTGCAGGGCTGCTAACACGACAGAATTTATTTTATTTTGAATTAAAGACGGAAAATACGGCTAAAAAAGGCGATGCTGCTACAATAAGAAGTGAAAGAAAGTTTATTGTCTAATTAAAAGAACATTTTCCCTCTTTGTTCCACACAAACAGACTTCCCACATTTGGTTTGTAATGATCTTTAATTTAACAAAGTAAACGTGAACAAAATAAACTCCCTCTAGTGGACGATAAAGCAGCTGCAGGCTAAAAAAAGGAAAAAAACACAACTTCTGAGACTTCCCAAATAATTAAACACTTAAGAAAGTCTGAGCACAGTTTGAGAACCACTGCTTACGACTCTTATTGAGGTTTGGACAGCAGATGGAAGACAGATGCTGAGGGTCTGTCAGGATTTGTCGTTTTTTATCCGAGAGTCGACCTTTCTCAAACACAAAAGCTTTACTGCACGTTTAGATTTGAGCCGGTTTGTCAGGTCGCCATCTCGAGCTAAAGAAACCTCTTGTTCCGATACGTTCCTTAACCTTCCTCGAGTCTTTAGTTTAAGTCACGTTACACAATAAAGCATAACATTATAATTATAAGTGTTCATCCTCCACACACTTCCTCCTCGTCTTCTTCTTTTTCTCTTTCTCTGCTTCTCAGCTCCAAACGCAGCCTGTTATTGTGGTTTTTTTCCGCGGATCCCTTGAATTCAAACAGCAGGGGTCCGCGGCGCTGTCTATCTGCGCTGCCAGAACCATCCCTGAGTGTTCGCGCTGAGCCTTAATGCTATAATACATCTGTGTCTCAAAAGTAAAGCCAGTTTTAAAGACACGAGTCTCTAAAACAGCTGCTAATCTCACATAACGACTCCTTTCTCTTCGTTAAATAAGTGTTTCCAAAGCTCGTCCTAAAGCCTCGTTTGGAAAAATTACAGACACTCTTTGGTTTTTTAAGAAGCACTTTAAAAGTTTAGGGTTCTTTTTGCAGAAATTTGAAACATTACATTCATTTTTTTGCTTTAATAATTCATCACACACACATATATCTTCTTCTTGCTGTTGGAAAATTGGTTCAAAATGTACGATGAAACAAACTTTCCTGTTTGGAGTTCACCTAATCCTTTCCCCGAGGCCAAAACACTTCACCTCATGTTCACCTGCTCCTCATGTTCATCTGCAGACGTCAAAAAATTCGATTCGAATAACGCTGTCTCCACAAAATACAGCCGGCTGCAGCCAAACACTGACTAATGCATTTCCAAAAAAAACATTAGAGCAATTCAAGGGCATTTGTTTCTCTGTAGCACTTCATTCCAGCAGTTCTCTTTTCTTTAACTCCTCATTTTTATTAGCGCTTTCTCATTAACTCCTACATTTAAATACAATTAAACAAATTAAAATGTGGTTGTGCCTTTAATGTTCTTTTTACACAAAGCTCTAGACAACCTCGACTCAAATACAAGTTTTCCACAAATGTGAAGTTGGATTAAAAAACAGAGGAAATAAAGAAAATCCAATTAATTTTTGTGAACAAACCCTTTCAATGCTATTAGAAACTGTCATTTCTGTTGGGAAATAAGGCCACAGGAATGTAAAACATAATTGGAAAAGACAAAAAAGTCTAGTTAGTCTTGGTTAGTTTAAAGCTCCAGCATCTGAGTTTGTTTTTTTCAACATTTATTCAGGCTTAATTTGCTGCTGTTTCTCTATTTTTTTTTTTTTTTAGCTGTTTCTCTGTAAAATAAGACGTATTTTCAACAGAATAACCCATTTCCTTCGTTTATTTCCTTGTTGAGCTGTGATTGGGCAACGAGATGATCCCACACAGAGAAAATTATAATTACAACTGTCATTTAAATGCATTAAAAGGCCCAGAAGAGGGAAGTAACAAAGTATTTGTACTTCGTTACCGTACTTAAGTAGTTTTTTCAGGTATCTGTACTTTACTTGAGTATTTATTTATCTGTCGAGAACTTTTACTCCCTACTTTTGAACCAAGATACTTGTCATTTCTACTCCTGATTTTGTCAAAACACTTTTATAACCTTCGCAGACGACATGACGTAAAACTAACAAAAGAGGGGAAGTCAAGCCCCGCCAAAATAAGAGAGGGCGCAATTGCAATACTGGTGCGGTGTTGATTATTCGTTCTGAAGTTTTCAGAAATGACATTGACAGAAAAAATACAAAAGTACATTTCAGAGAACATACTTTTTTACTTTACTTTTGAATCACTTCTTCTACTTTTACCAGAGTTGTATTTCTTCTTCTACAAAGGAACAGAAGGTGAATATTTTCCCACCTCTGCCTTGGACAATAAAGTGAACAGCTGCAGTGATCTGTGAACGTAGTGACTGCTTTGACACTAGGTTTTGGATGGAGGACTCTAGTCTAACACAGATCTATTGTTTTGTGGATACACCTGAACAGTTTCTTCTATTTGGTGTTAAAATTGTTTTTTTAGAAAGCCTTACGGCAGCAAAAAAGTCTCCTTCTCATTTGTGTTGTCGCTCTGGCTGCACTTCAATCAGACGAATGGAAAACTTTAGGAGCCGTGGGTCAACTTCACGCACCTGTCAAATATTTTCAGCTCAGTCCTGCCTATAGGTGTCTCTGGCATTTCCATCATCTTTTTTATTATTATTTTCTGGATCTATCCTCAAAGCAGTGGGACTAATGGCCATTTTCCACAGGATTAGCCCACGCAGCCGTTCAGCTCCAGTAACTCAGCTCTCCAGTGTGTCTCCGTGGAGCAGGGGACATGACAGAACCAGAAAGAACTCAAAAATGAAATGTACCAACACTGTTTCACAAAAAAGCCGAGTCCTGCAGCTTTGGGAATGACAAACTTTCACTTTATTCCAGCGTTTGTGCAGCAGGAGGGCATCTATCAGCTTTAAAACCATCAAACAGAGAAACGTGGCTCCAGCTGGGCTTAAATTGAGCTGTCACAACACTTCACGTCTGTCCTGCTGATGATGAGCACGCTGCAGTTTTAAACCCTTTAAAAACGAGCGGTGGGTCCAGAGCAGTGTCGAGCAGCTCGTGAAAAGTGAAGTTGATGTTTGTGATCAGAGCCGTGGAGTTGTCTGACTTTGATTCAGACTTGGATTTACAATCAGTCAAACATCTCTCGAGTTGAAATGATTGGTTTTATATTAAAAAGATCCTTTCCTCACGACATTAAACGCTCAAAACAAGTCCCCCAGGCTCCTCCAGACTCCCCCAGACTCCTCCAGACTCTTCCAGTCTCCTCCAGACTCCTCCAGGCTCCTTCAGACTCCCCCAGACTCCTCCAGACCCCTCCAGACCCCTCCAGACTCTTCCAGGCTCCTCCAGACCCCCCCAGACTCCTCCAGACCCCTCCAGACCCCTCCAGACTCTTCCAGGCTCCTCCAGACCCCTCCAGGCTCCTCCAGACTCCTCCAGGCTCCTCCAGGCTCCTCCAGGCTCCTCCAGGCTCCTTCAGACCCCTCCAGGCTCCTCCAGGCTCCTCCAGACTCCTCCAGGCTCCTCCAGACTCCCCCAGACTCCTTCAGACTCCTCCAGGCTCCTCCAGACTCCTCCAGGCTCCTCCAGACTCCCCCAGACTCCTCCAGACTCCTCCAGGCTCCTCCAGGCTCCTCCAGGCTCCTTCAGACCCCTCCAGGCTCCTCCAGGCTCCTCCAGACTCCTCCAGGCTCCTCCAGACTCCTCCAGGCTCCTCCAGACTCCCCCAGACTCCTCCAGACTCCTCCAGGCTCCTCCAGGCTCCTCCAGGCTCCTTCAGACTCCCCCAAACTCCTCCAGGCCCCCCCAGACTCCCCCAGACTCCTCCAGACTCCTCCAGACTCCCCCAGGCTCCTCCAGACTCCCCCAGGCTCCTCCAGACTCCCCCAGACTCCTCCAGGCTCCTCCAGACTCCTCCAGGCTCCTCCAGACTCCCCCAGACTCCTCCAGACTCCTCCAGGCTCCTCCAGACTCCTCCAGACTCCTCCAGACTCCTCCAGGCTCCTCCAGACTCCTCCAGGCTCCTCCAGACTCCTCCAGACTCCTCCAGGCTCCTCCAAACCCCTCCAGACTCCTCCAGAATCCTCCAGGCCCCTCCAGACCCCTCCAAACCCCTCCAGACTCCTCCAGACTCTTCCAGGCTCCTCCAGACCCCTCCAGGCTCCTCCAGAATCCTCCAGACCCCTCCAGACCCCTCCAGACTCCTCCAGACTCCTCCAGATTCTTCCAGACTCTTTCGAACAGGTTTTAGCTAAATTTGAACAGATTTTATACCATCTTAAACAGGTTGTAGTTGGATTTGAACATGTTTTAGTTGGATTTGAACAGGTTTTACAGGTTTTAGATGAATTTGATTAAGATTCAGTTGTATTTGAACAAATGTCAGTTGTATTTGATCAGATTTAATTTGTATTTGAGTGGTTTTTAGTTGGATTTGTCAGTCTTCGGCTCCTGAAACGCCTCTTATTTATTGCTACGCTATTGTTATTATTTATTATTCTATTGCGGCCGCTCTCCACTTTTTGAGTCTATAATGCCTCACAAAACTATTCCCTTTTGTAAAAACTCTATGTTAAAACACTGTGGTTATGTTTTAACAGTTCCCTTTGTCTCATTGTTGGTAAGAGCTGCGCTGTCTCTGTTTGTTTAATGTCTCTGAGAAATGGGAAAATATGTAATTTAGTTGTAATTAACTTCGATCTCAGCTTCACCCTGAACTGTTGGAAGACCAGACCTAATTACTTTGGGTTTTGAGCTGAAAAGTTTCCAAGCGACTAACTCTGCCAGAAGCTGGTCTTTATTGATCCGAGCTCCAAAATTAAGGAGCAATTTAACTGTTGGTAATTGGTCCTTAATCCTCAGTGTAATATAAAAATGATTTGGTTCAGCTTGACAGGTCTATAGTCATTTAGAAGATTACATGTTTTGTGGAGAAAGGCTTTGTTACACAGTGTTTAGTGGAGGTTAAGTGATGTTTTTTTGCTTTTCAGTCGACAAAAGATATATTTGTATGGATCTGCTGTAAACACTGCTCAAAGAAGTGAGTACTATTCCTGACACAAGTTTAATTTTCTTATGTTTTATGCGGCTAAACTAAAGTCAGTGTCAGTCATAATTTCATTTTTGTTTGTTTGTTTTGTTTTTTTACTATTTCTTCCTGTAAACTTTGGAATATTTTTTGGATTTCTCGCATTATAACAGCCCTTTGCTTGAAAACTAAGCTAATGCTATCATGCTAAATGCTACAGCTAATGCTAAAGCTACTTGATTTATATAATAATTTCCTGCTGTTTGTGTCGTTTCTCCTCCAGTCTCTCAAAAGTAAAGTGAATCCCAGTTAGTTTCAGTGTTTTTTTGTCCAAATTCAAGTCTCTGGGCGGAATATATTGAGCCCTTATAGGAGTTAATACAAGGGGGCGGGGCTTTACACATGTCAATCACCAAATGAGGAAGATGGTTGGTTCTGAGCTCACATTGTAAAAAAAAATAAGCCATTTTCTGTACTTTTTTTGTAGTGTTTGAAATATTAGAGACATTAAAACTATAAACACTATCTTCTTAAGTCTTCCACAAGTTTTTCATTGATATTAATTGTTCAGAATGAAGTTATCTGAGAGATGTAACAGCATTCATCAGTCGTCGTCCAGGGCTAAAAACATTTGTAACATTTTTTTTGCTTTGTTGAGAAGCAGACGTTGTTTTCAGCTGCACGCTTCTTTCAAATCCCAAAAGATGCTCTCTTCAATTCAATAAAAAAGCAAGAAGCGACGGTGCTTCACTGTTGTTTATTGTGCCTTGAGAAACCGAGGGGACTCTCGACTGTGACAGATTTATTTTAATTAGACGGAGAACACTGAGGACAGACTGGGGTATTATTTATTTGATGATCTCAGAGCTTGGTTTCATTGAAGGAAACACAGGCTGATATATGTTCATCAGATATTTTCCTCCTGGTTCTTCAAAAGCAGACATACAGAATCATTATTTTCTCATAAGGCTCAGTCGAAAGCTGGGTTTGAACTGATAACTTTAGAAAACTTTTAACTAAGAGACACTGGAAATATTTAACGATTTCTTTCAAGGTGGAAAAAAGAATTGGTGTAAGTGTGAAGCACAGAGGAGCTCTAAATTATGCTCTGAGAGACTTGACTTCAGACGGACGCTGGCTTTAATGCCTTGTTGTGACGCGGAGTCGGTAGAAGAGCGTTGCGTCACATTTCTGTCGCGGCGGAGCCCTCCGTCGCCCCGGGGGCCCGTCAGCGCCGAGTGCGGTCGGACCCTGGCTCTCGGCCGCCGGGAAACAAATCAAAGAAACGACGGGTAATCTCTGACAGAGAGAGGCTTTTGATCTGAGCTCTCCTCCTTCACAGCCGTGTCACAGTCAGTTACACGACTTTACACGATTGATGGACGTCCCGGTGTCAGTTCGAGCCTCTGAGGCCGAGCTGGTGATGGAAAAGTTAGGCGTGAGGTGAAGATGTGTCACCAGGAAACACACACACACTCTCAGGACTGATGAGAAATCTGCCTCGAATACACACACGTCACAGAAGAAACGTCTGTGTTTGAGTTTAAAAACTTAAATGAATATAAAAAGGAGAGGCTGGAGGTGCGGCAGACGGCTTCCTTTAGATTAGTTTTTGTTGGTGTTCTGATACGGGACGGTTTGGAACGGGAAACCCCTGAAGAAGCAAGTGTTTCTCCTGAAGATGGACGTTAGATTTGAACAGGTGTTTATTATAATTTATTAGGTTTTAGTTGGATTTGAACAGGTTTTAGTTGGATTTGAACAGGTTTTAGTCGGATTTGAACAGGTTTTAGTTGGATTTGAACAGGTTTTAGTTGGATTTGAACAGGTTTTAGTCGTATTTGAACAGGTTTTAGTTGGATTTGAAGAGGTTTTAGTTAGATTTGAACATGTTTTATTTGGATTTGAAGAGGTTTTAGTTGGATTTGAACAGTTTTTAGTTGGATGTGAACAGGTTTTAGTCGGATTTGAACAGGTTTTAGTTGGATTTGAACAGGTTTTAGTTTGATTTGAACAGTTTTTAGTTTGATTTGAACAGTTTTTAGTTGGATTTGTACAGTTTTTAGTTGGATTTGAACAGTTTTTAGTTGGATTTGAACAGTTTTTAGTTGGATTTGAACAGTTTTTAGTTTGATTTGAACAGTTTTTAGTTGGATTTGTACAGTTTTTAGTTGGATTTGAACAGTTTTTAGTTGGATTTGAACAGTTTTTAGTTGGATTTGAACAGTTTTTAGTTTGATTTGAACAGTTTTTAGTTGGATTTGAACAGTTTTTAGTTGGATTTGAACAGGTTTTAGTTGGATTTGTCACAGGCTCCTGAAATGCCTCTTATTTATTGCTATTGTAATTATTTATTATTCTATTGCGGCTGCTCTCCACTTTGAGTTTGTATTTATAAAACTCCTGAAGAGACACGAGTTTCTCCTGAAGATGGACGTCTGCGACAGAAACAACATCGTAAAAATGCCAGTATTTGATATAAACAGATTTGAAGCAGACTTTTTGAAACTCGGATGCTTTAATAATTCATTTAAAAAGAGAAAAAATCTTCATAAAGCTGTGCCTAGTTTCTATAATTTCCCAATGTTTGAGTTTGCACAGGTTCTGCTTTAACTTCAATCAATTCAAAATAGAAACAAACTTTTAAATGACCAAAAACGGTGTATTTTTGTATCTTCTTCACGTGGATTAGTTTAGTTCAGGTAAAGAGCAGGTTCACAGCGAGATTCTGCTTCTGACAAAAGACTTTAAACCAAATATAATCAACAAGATTCATGAGTATTTTAACATCAGTCTAATCAATGACTCATACTAATCATAGAAAACAATACTACAGTTGTTGTTTTTACAGAACAAGCGTGTGATCTGTGATAAAAAGTCACAAGTTGGGTTTCTTTGTGTCCAGATAAAATAATTACAAACTCACTGATTCTGTAAATGTCCGTTTAATGTTTTTACTTTCTCGTTTGGGCTCGAGTGAGGTTTATCTATCGTCCAATCAGATTACTGGTGTTGAACTACGCCCCTCCCGAAGTAAACTACAAAGTCCTGAGGCATCTCCACATTTTGGGGACACTTCAAACCCCTTTTAGCCGATTATTCCCATCTTTCTGAACATTAAATTCAGCGAGAGACTACATTTTTTTCCTTTTTCTTCTCGTTTATCCATCGTCTGATAAAGAGACATGTCTGTTTAGTCCCACCTTTTGTAAAAGTGGACCACTCTGAAGGACACTGACGACTTTAGAACCTTTTTTGGATCGAAAACTACGGCTCCAGAGCAAACAACACAACAACAACTACGAGAAAGCCTTCGATATTACTCTATAATCATAATTGCTTTTTAAACCCGCCTCGTCAATATCAGGCCTAAAAGTCAGAGTAATCTCCCTTTATCCTCCTCTTTCTCCATCAACTTAAGGTTAAAACAGCCGCACTCAAACAAATAGCTGTCCGTACGCTCGTAAATCCACCTCCAAAAACCTCTTTCCTTTCGTTCGGTTTATTTTCCTCCAGTGTCCTTTTAAATATTTGCCCTTGTCTTGTTCCGTCTCTTATCAAACGACTCCAGAGCGACCGTCAGAGACTTCAGTGACGTTAATAACACGCGGCGGATTACTGAAATCAGAAATGGAGATGACAAATGCATCCTGCTTGTATTTATAGCCCTGATTTCCATCTGATTATCACACACCAAACTCTCCCTCTTGTCATTTTCACAGCTGACTCATGATCTAAATATTCATATCAGATAAATATTCTAGTAGTTACCTGCCAGTACTTGATGGACCTTGATAAAAAAGTGTCTCTGTGGAGTGGGATTACTTTGAATGACGCATAAATATTCATTTTTTTGTTGTTGTTGTGGTGTAAATATACTTGAGATCTGATTTATATAACGTCTTGGTGATGTTCAGGACATAAATTGCAGTAATGGCGAACAAAGAAATGCACGTAAAAGCAAATACGTCTCACGGAATAGTTTAAACGACCGTGACGAGGCTGTGAACTGCTCATTTAAATCATGCTAAGTTTGTTTTGATTGTGACGGAGGCAATTTAAAACCATGAAAATACATAAATGCAGCCTACAAACATGAACCAGATAATGACTAATGACACCGGGAGGCCTTTAAGAACCAGGAAGAGATATTTACTCATTAAAACAGCTCATTTACAAAGAGATAAAGTGCCAATCAATATTATAATAGCATAAAAAAGACTTGTAGTTTATAAGAATCAAGGTTTAATCGTAAAATAGCTACAAAAATAGTGTGTTAAAAGCAAAATAAGTAAATAACAGCATGAAATGAATGATACAATACAATAAAAAGTATATAAACCTTTGGGAAATGCTGCACAGACCCATCAATCAAGAAAAAAGTGAATTAAATGAAATGACTTTATTAATGAAGGGGAAATTCAGTTCTCTCCAAATGAATCTCTGCAGACTTCCTCAGATTGATTGATTGTGTTGTCTTTTTGCAGCTCATTGATCTAAGACGTCCACCAGCTGCTCTCTGTCGCTCAAAAAACCATCAAGAAAAAGAAAAAGAAATAGAAACAAGGGTTGAACGTACTGCTGCTGCTCCAAGAAAGACTCTATAATCTACTCCATCACTTCTGGAACTTCTATTTCCTGCAGATTCGCAACAAATACAGACTTTGTGCTCAGTTTAGGTTCTAGTTTCAGACAGAATCATCAAAACTGAACCAGTGCAATTGTTTTTTCTTCTGCAATTATTTTCGTTCTGCATCATTTACCAACAATATTGGAATGAGTTTAAATGAGAAACATATTTTGCAACATTTTACAACAATGGCCCTCTCTTATTTTGGCGGGGCTTGACTTCCTCTCTCGTTTGTTATGTCGACGAAGGAGGAGGAGGTTGTAAAAGTAACGAGGCTGTTTTGACAATGTAAGGATATTTGTGTCGAACGTAAGGAGTAAAAGTCGCCAGATAAATAAATACTGGAGTAAAGTACAGTAACAAAGTACAAATACTTTGAAATTTAGATCTACCTAAAGACATTTAAGACACTTTTTATAGACGTTGATGCACCAATACCAGTAAATATTTGATCTTACAGCTCTGGAAGTATTATATATGTTTGAGAAATATAATCAGGGCATGTTCCGTGTGACTTTACAGTGTTTTTAATAGAATTCCAACTCGCACTGTTTGAGTAAATCTTTAATCTGTACAAAACACAACACAATTCCTCTCTTAATTCTTTTTCCTTTACCTTGAAGCGAGCCGATAAAACAAACCGCTGAGTAAAGCCAGACAAAAACCAAAAGCCACGTTAGTTCAAGCAAAGTTCTTGTGACTTTAACAGATAGAAGTGCAGCGGGCCGTCAGACGAGTGGGTTGTGTGAAAACTGAGCGTGATTATTGAGTTATTTAATGACAAAGTACTTCTCAAAGCGGCTTTTCTTTCCCTCGGGGGACTGTGCTGCCAGGACACTGACTGAAGGCAGGGTTTTAACAGCATTTAGACTGGAGCTCCGGGGGATTCTTGTCACTAAGTGTTGAATTGTTTTGGAGTCAGAGTCCTAAAGGGAAAGTAATCAGTGAAGGGAGTGTTTTTGAGTTGAAAACTGTGGAAAAACTGTGGCCCGTGTTGCATCTGGACTGAACTTTTAGAGTCAAATTGGAGCAAAGTGAGAGAAAAATGAGAATTTGTGTCTAGATTTAAGCAGCTTATTACACAAATTTCATAAGCACACATTATTATTGTTATTTATACTAACATTCAATCCAAAAAATGGTTGATCTTGATGTGAGTCGTGTAGTTTTGAGGCTGTAAAAGGTGAGAGATTAGATTAATTCAACATAAATTAATCAATAAATGGTGTAAATTTAGGTTTGTAAGATTATTTTTACACTTGTTGCTATATTAGGCATTTTGGATGAGAATAGGTACATTATAAGATTTGGACGCATTATACTCAACACAAAAACATTTGTTTATAAAATGGCAGGTGGGTTACAAAATATTCATTAATTCTTCCACTTTTTAAAATTTTTTTCCACTTTTTTTCCACTTTTTTCCATTTCTTTCCACTTTTTTTTTTTCATTCTTTCCACTTTTTTCCCATTTTTTTCCCACTTTTTTCCATTTCTTTACTTTTTAAAAAAAAAAAATTCCACTTTTTTCCATTTTTTTCCATTTTTTTCCACTTTTTTTCCCATTTTTTCCCCATTTCTTTCCACTTTTTTTTTTTTTTTTTTTTTTTCATTTTTTTCACTTTTTTCCATTTTTTTCCACTTTTTTCCCATTTTTTTCCCACTTTTAGAGCAAAGTTTTCTTGGTTGTAGTCACTAATGTGCATTTCTACTGGACTTATTTGTATTCAAGCATAAAAGTCTGTGTTGATCTATCCACTATTCATGAGAAGCACTTAGATTTCTTTTTATAAAATACTAAATTATCTCTTTAAACCCATCTGTCCTCAAGATTTCATTCATCTATTGTATTTTTCCGAACGTCTCGGGCAGATCTAACCTTGAATCTGAAGCTCTTAAAGTCCATTACTGATTCATGTAGATTTCTTTTCACTCTGTGATAATGCCTTGGTCCATCCATTTTAAAATACTTCAATAATCAGAGAATGGATTCAAACAAAGTGTAAATTATATTTCTGTGCCTCTCGCCAAAAGCTGCTTTTTCAGTTTAGATTTTTGATGAACTACCTCAGAGTTGTGGAGGTTAATGGACTGGATGACGGAGGCTGCAGTGAGTGACACGGTAATTGAGATAATTCACCCTTTTCTCTGTGTTCTGTGAAGCTGCTAATTGTACCGCTACATTATAAAATTACCCAAGACCTTCCTGTACAACTATTCTAATAATAAAATGGATCACAGGAAGGTTTGTTTTGTCGAAGACTCACGTTGCTTTCGGTCAAAGTCTTAAAGGTCAATGATTTTAAGAAATGCACTGATTTTTATTTGTCACAACTGACTCTACTTCAAAATGTGTTCAGAAATTCAGCATCACCAGCAGATATTGATTCATTAATTAGCATTTTTTACACATTTGCTTTGATGGCCTGTTCTTGAAGCTGGGTTTACTGTAGTTTATCACATGCTACAGGCTATAAACCCCGTTAGCACTGACAGTAATTCACCAGAGACAGTTTAGAGTCACCAATAAACTATTTAACCCACACCTTCTTGCACTGTTCACCTCAAACTATCATCCTTTGGTCTCCGTCTCATCATGTCTTTATGTCCTTATAACAATAATGCTTTAATTTGGCGATTTGTCCAAAATATGAGGTTTTGCTCATTTTTTTTCTTAATATTCATTTAAAAAAGTGGGATTTTTTAAATAATATTACAAAAAAGAAAGAAAAACCCAGTGAAAAGAGCTATTTAGTATTCAGCGCTTACATTTTGCTGAAGGTTTAGGACATTTACAATATTAAATTTTGTCTTTATTATTATATAAGTACCATCGAGTAACTTTTAGACCAAAAACATATATCTTCTCTGTTTCATTTTGCTGGTTTTCAGACCTGAGATCAGCGTCGTGGCTCGTTTTTCTCCCTCCTTCCTCTTCAGCCTCACCTGTTCTCACACCTGAAGCTCATTGAATCAACTGTTGATTTGAGAAGCCTCAATCCACCTCTTTTCTGCCATTGTTCATCTACTTGTGAAGATCCAGCCTCGAGTCCAGTCAGAAGAAGAGGGAAGAAGAAGAAGCAAGAAGAAGAAGGAAGAAGAAGGAAGAAGAAGAACAACGACGAATCACGACTACGAAGAACGGCGGCGAAGGAAGAAGAAGAAGGAAGAAGAAGAAGGAAGAAGGAAGAACGAGGAAGAAGAACGAAGAAGAAGAACGAGGAAGAAGAAGAAGAACGAAGAAGAAGAAGAAGGAAGAAGAACGAGGAAGAAGAACAAAGAAGAAGGATGAAGAAGAAGAAGGAAGAAGAAGAACGAGGAAGAAGGAAGAAGAACGAAGAAGAAGGACGAAGAAGAAGAACGAGGAAGAAGAACGAGGAAGAAGAAGAAGGAAGAAGAAGAAGGAAGAAGAAGAACGAGGAAGAAGGAAGAAAAACGAGGAAGAAGAACGAGGAGGAAGAAGAACGAAGAAGAAGAAGGAAGAAGAAGGACGAAGAAGAAGAACGAGGAAGAAGGAAGAAAAACGAGGAAGAAGAAGAAGGAAGAAGAAGAAGGAAGAAGAAGAACGAGGAAGAAGGAAGAAAAACGAGGAAGAAGAACGAGGAAGAAGAAGAAGGAAGAAGAAGAAGGAAGAAGAACGAAGAAGGACGAAGAAGAAGCCCTGAACTCCCTCCAGACCCACTTCTAGCACCTGTTTCTATTCTCTTCACCTGTTTCTATTCTCTTCACCTGTTTCTAGTCTCTTCACCTGTTTCTAGTCTCTTCATGAGCCTCAAGAAACTGATGTGTGACGAGCTCTTTTTATAAAACTTTACGAAAGGCAGCAAACGTTCAGAAATCTTCACTTTGTCACGTTGAAGTAATGCCAGAGGTTGCGTTATCCAAATATTTAGCAGTGAAGTAAAAATCTGAACGCTATCCTTCATTTTGACAAATTACTCTGAGGGTGATTTGTTGTAATTCCTCCTCCTGTCCAGTAGGTGGCGACTGTGTGCATTATTATCTCGAATCGACTCTGCAGCTGAGTGTATGTTTCTTCGTTAGTTAGTCGTGACATTGTTAATAAAGGTGAAAAAGAGGAAATAATGCAGAAGAGGATGAAGGACAAACAGCACAAAAAAATGAGTTTCGTTTTAACATAAAGTGCCGTTTTTGTTTATAAATAAAACGAATAATCTGTCCTGTGCTCGTCTTGTAAATTCTGTGTGTAAAATGTATTATTAAAGTACAAAAATGAAATGCATAACGGCCTCTGTTTGCCTCGCGGAGCAGAACACAGTGAGTGAACATATAAACGAGGAGCAGCAGCAGAGAAGAAGCACCCAGCTCCAACACATTTCCTGTTTACCGTCGGCGTTATCTCCCGTCCGTGTGTGCGCCGTTACATTAGCTCGCTCTGACACAGAAGGTTAGCACAACGTTAGTGTTACGACGGCTCCGATAACAGCTTTTGCATTGTGCAGACCCGGACCAGGAAGCCTTCATTTCCTCCGCGGTCTTAAAGTAATTACCTGAGAGTTGCATGTGCCTGACGCGATTGAACCCTGGTTTTCTTTTTGCCGATAACAGGTTTATCTCTGGAGAGGCTGCTTCGGGCAACATTTTGCAGCGCGATATTAACTGAGATTAATTTCAGAGTTCGTAGGATGAATGTTAATGACGCAGCGGCCAGGCCTCTCCTCCAGTTTCATTAGAAGGACATCATTTCCACTTTAAAAACAACTTTCCACCTCAGTTTCTTCACGAAAGGTTTATGCTTTTCTTCTCTTCTTTGACTCAGCAGTGAATACTTAAAACATTCTTTGTACTTTGATCGTTTCAGCTTGTTTTCTTCGTGTGAGTGACCGGGAACTAATGAGCTTCACCCTTTGCATAAGAAAAGTCACATTCAAGAAAAAGCATGACGTAACAGTAGAAAATCGAGACGGTTTCCAACGAGGAGCGACGAGACGTTCATTATCGAGGCGACAAATACAAGTGAGAATTATTCCTGTTCACAGATGACTTATTATGCAACAGAGTTAAAAAAAAAAAAAGTCTGAGATTAACAGAATAGCTGTGACTGCTATGACAGAAAATAAGGAAAAAAAAGCTTGTCAAAAGGTTTTAATTTAATACAAATAACTCAATTCTGCCCAAAATCTCACTTCTGTCCTCGGTTTCTTTGAGGCTCAGACAGAAGATATTTCCTTCAAAATGACAAATATTACTGACTGTTTTTGTTCAGAACTTAATTATTAAATCATAAAAATGCCTCAGAGTGCATCATGTAACACAAGGTTTATGTCACAAAGAGATGAATATCTTCACACGTCAACAACAGAAATCAAGCAAACACAGGTTAAACTGACACAGAATAATACACAGTGTTGGTGACAGATGGACAATTATCTTTTTTCTATTTCTTTTGGGGCAGAGTCACTGTCTTTTATCATGATTCATCTTATTTTTTGCCTGATATTTTTATTTTTATTTATTAGATGTTTAAATTCTTCCTATTTGTCCGTAACAAATAAGATTTTGCCGTTGGGGATAAATAAAGGAATTCTGATTCTGATCTTGTTTTTATTATTGCCACTAAAACCTTAAAAAGAAAACAACTAATACTATTATAAAACACACAGGTTTATAGTATGTAACTAGTTTAATTATGATGAAAACATTTAAATCCATATTATTTTACATTTTGAATAAACTGTATATCTAAATTGCCCCATGTCTGTCTCTAAGTGTTAACCCTGCGATTAACTGTCCATAGTCCAGAGTAAACCAGACTCAGGCCCAAAGCTGCTGGGATAGGCTCCAGTCACCTTTGACCTCTCACAGGACAAGAAGATGAATGAATAAATAAATGAACTCTTTGGAGTCAAACCGAGCTGTTTTCTTCAATCTCAGTCCGTTTTTTCCTCATTTATTTCACCTTTAACGAGTGAATCAACACCACACTTTAACACTTGGAGTAACTTGTCATCAGTGTTATATTTGTGTCCTTCTTCTTTCATCTCAGAACTCCGCTCTCCTCTCTGTACCTGGTTTTATTTGCCCCTCAGAGTGAAAGCGTGGGGGAAAAACACACCACGTAACCATCCTTAAAAACGACCGGATCATCAACTCTTTCTAATCGTCTGACGTCCCTGTTTTACAAGAAAAAGAGTCGATCGAAGCTAATTAAAACTGACAACTTCAAGGATGAGTTGTCAAAGTCCAGAGGAATCAAGGATGAGAGGGTTTTTAATGTATATACTCTATACTCTGGAGGTTTGAGGCCTTCACAAAAGAGACCAGTCAAATATTCATGAATCGATCTGGTCATAAATATGTCATCAGGTCTCTTTACAGGAGGCCACTGTCATGAATGATTCTACCTGAAAAACTGTCTGAATGTGAAAGAAAAGAAGCAGGTTTTAATGAGCGGCGTCAGCATTTCTCTGAGTTCAAGCGATAACTGAAGTCTTCTTCTGATCACGAGCTCATTATGAAGAACTTCTTGTGTTTTATTACAAAAAGGAGAATGTTGAATCAAGGTACAATGTGTAAAACTGACTTGAAAGTAGAACACGTCAGTCAGAGCTTTTCCAGATCTACCTGATACATATGGGTTTTATTGTCACCATGATATTAAGATCAACGGATGAACACAATCTGCGATAATCTGGGTTTTTAATGCAGCTTTTAAAACATAGACTCCACTCTTCTGTTGTTAGTCTTTATCTCTTTGTGTTTTGTCATGTTTTCTCTCGTGTTAAGTCTCTCTCTCACGTTTCCGTGGTTGTTTTTGGTCGTTTAGAGCTGACTCGGAGCAAGGTTAACTGTGTTTTTTCTGAGAAGGAGACACACATCCAGCGTAGGTTCAATCCTTCGTTTCCCTTCTCTCCGTTTTCCTTACTTTTCTCTGTACGCATTCAGGCTGAACATACACTTCCTCGGTTCTATTGGTAACCATTACTTCCTTATCGACCAATGGGAGCGCACCTTTTTTACGGAAGCGAGCTGCGATTGGACAAAGCTCTCGTTCGGGACTGAAAAATCAATTCAAATCCTTAATAACGAAGCCTCGATGACGTCTTCAGGTGATTCTTGCTGTCACTATATTATATAACTCTGAAAGACCCATATTTCAGTCGATAAACACAACTTTCATGAGTGTTTTAGTGAGTACTTTTGTGTGAGATTATAGAAGTATTGTCTAATGTAGGACCATCTGATGAACTGTGAAAACGGGTTTTATTAAAATACAAAACAAGAGAAGCCACAAAGACACATCTGTTCTGAAGTAAAGGCTTTTTTTTTCTTTTTTAATACATCTTTTACTGATTCTCTTTTGCCCTGAACATTTTTATAACACACTCCATGTTAAATATTTCAAAAGGTCAAGGAGAGTTCACATAAACCAGCTGTTTATCTTTTAATAAGGTCATTTATTAGTTCGTATTCATTGTGTTTCTATGCCGCTTCAGTTTAAGTGCTTCGGGATGACATTGTTTTTTAATTTTAAATTGGCCCAATATAAATAAATTGAATCCACGGTTATTGTCCTTGACGCAAATGTATTTTACGAACACGAAAAGCAATTTACGGGTGAGTCAGTTAACTCCGCAGCATATTACAGACAAACTCATGAGAAAAACAACTTTATTTGGAGTTACTTTAATGCAACATGAGGATCTGCCTGAAACTCGATTGCTGCAAAGCCTCATGGGAATGTTTCATGCACGTATTAGTCCAGAGAGCTGAGAGAGAAAAAAAACTTTAAGAAAACAGTTTAACACCTTTTTACATTTGTCTTGGAAAATTATACATAAAACCATCACTTCCTGCTTTCATAGCTACAGAAAGACAAACTGAGCACTGCTGGAAAAGAAGTCATTATTTTTTTTTATAGCCTTTGAAAAAGAGGAAGTAAATGGACCCAACAAGAAAACAGAAACAAGAACAGTTAATGGCTGTTGTGAACCCGATCACAGCGTTAACAGTTCAGCCGCTCGTTTTCTTTGTGTCTCTGTAAAAGTAAATGAAGAAGTAAAAAAAGAACAGCGAGTGCAACATTAATTTACTTCATGTGAAAACCATAAACTCTCTGTGTACAGTTCAGTCTGCTTGACATTTGCTTTGGGAACATGAACCGAGCCGTCTGAAAATAGAAACCTATCCACTCTTGTTTAGTCCAGTCCATGGAGAAAAGATAAATACAATGAAATACTCAAAGCACTCCCTGCTTTTCTTTTCTTTTCTTGTCTCTGTCTCAGACTCCACTCTCCTCCAAAATCAGCTTCTCTTTTATTAAAAAAATAAAACCAGACCAGTGTTTCCTCCAAAATACTAATCCATTTGACCAAACTGAAGTTTAGAGTTTAGCGTTAGCTTAGCTGTGACTCGTTAAACATTACGTGATTGAATTGACAGTATTTATCTGTGTTTTACGTTGCCTCCCTTTTCTCTGTTGATGCTTTTCTTTTTTCAGCTGTTTCTCTGTTAAAAGACATATTCAGCTGAAAATACACTTTATCTGCAGCTGTTAAACTTCCTGGAACGTCATGTGACAAGTGTCGACCAATGGGAGCGCTCCTTTTTCAAGCATCTATTACAATCCATTAGAATAAACAGTAGATGCATCGTAAAGGCTGTTTTTTTCACAAATTACTGCTTTTTACAATAAACTATTTGCGATTTAAACCATTTTCACAACAATTGTAAAAGCTTAGGTTGTTTTTTTGTTCCGAACGGCAGAGTTATCAACACAAAGCCACTCGTTCTTTGCTTCTTTCTGTCTGTTTTGTGTCTTCTGTGGAAACCGATGAAGCGTTTGTTTTGTAAATCCAAATATAAGTGCACTTTCTCATTCTGATTGTATTAATGACCAGGAAGAGGCCCGATGTAGATTTGACACGAAACAGAGCTAGATTCGCCCCCGATTGTTTTTCCTCATTAGCGACTGTGCAGACCGTAAACAGGACACATTATCCCTTCATTTGATTTAAATAAATACTTTCATGGGAATTGCGCCGTGGGTTGATTTGATTCGGTGTGAAAATCCCGTCTTACGTAACCGTCCGTCGCCTCTTTTCGTTCTTTGGCTTCGTTTCAAGATCGTAATGTCGTTTTCTTTTACAGCAGCTGTCAATTCAATTTCCATTTTTAACCGAAAATCTATGTCACTAGAAACATTATCCTTCACCAACACAACAATACTCTTCAACGTTTGGAGAAATCCGTGTTTTGAAGCAATTTACAGCCAGTTTTCTCATATACAACGCTATAATATTTAATAATTTCAAGAAGGGAATCAAAATGATATTTAAATGGAAAGCAGGAAATGTCCCAAAGCACTTGTCTGTTTAAATACATCATTGAGAGTTTTATCTTCCAATAAATCCAACAAACATCGAAAACAAATGTCCCAGAACTAAAAACCAATGCAGTTTTTCATTTAATGTTCCTCCTCTCTGTTTGAAGTTTTTAAAAACAGTTTTCCTTTCTTTTAAAAAGCTAAATGGATGGACGGAAGTGTATGGATGAAGATCAAGGTAAAAACACAAATTAGTGACACTCCATTTATTTATTTATTTATTTATTTATTTATTTATTTATTTATTTATTTATTTATTTATTTATTTATTTATTTTATTTTATTTTATTTTATTTTATTATTTTTTGTTGAGACTGCAAGTACAAAACCAAAACAAATATATATTAAATGGAGTGGATTATTGTCCGTGACATTTGAAAAGGCCAACCATGATGTCACCTGTTGATAGTCTAAAAGTGTAGAAGTGATTTTCAAATCAATAGGAATCAGAGGACGCTTTCTCAGAGGAATCCAGGTCATTATCTGCTGCAATAACTTTATATTTTCTGTTTTATAGATTGTTAAAGGGTTGACAAGAAGGTAAGATTTGTCCATTTTAAAGTAGACTGTTCTATGAGATGATTTAAATCCTGAGACGCTGGAAGTAGTATCGTCTCTTTAACATAATGACGACGTGGATGAGTGAGAACACAGACTGTATTATAGACTGTACAGTTTTAGTTAGATTTACTAGAGTTTTAACACTGTCATCGTCCAAATGATGATAGTATAATGTTAAAGCAGTTTTTTTATCCAGTAGAGGGATTGTTTACAAGTGGGACTAGGCCAGAAACCATTAAGGATTTATTAAATATGTATTTTTGGACATTGCCATTTTAACTTCTGTTGTAATAAAAGTGTAAAATACAAGCTAAGCTAAAAATACATTTAAATTAAGATTAAATGTGCATTTTCTAAAAGATGTTTGGACCTGAGTCTGGACCACAGCCATGTTTTTCTCCATAAGATTTTATTATTTTGATTTTATAGTTTTTGAACTCATGATCTGACCTAGTTCTAAAGTTACAAGTTAAAACGGCATGTCCCTGCAGGGCCACCGTAGTGTTTTTATCTCACTACAGATAATAACATAATATAAATAAGGCAGAATAGTTAGAGGATGTTGTAGTTTAATGGTGTCAAACTCAAAATGATGAGGGGCCACGACAGTAAATAAGAAGATGATGGCACTTGGGAAGGTTTTATTTTCATTTGAGTTTTACAAAAGTTATCTTTACCTTTAATTTTCTCCTTTTACGGAAACTGGAATTAGTTGGATTTGAACAGTTTTAGATGGATTTGAACAGGGGGTTTTTAGAATTCGTGGAGGTTTTAGTTGGATTTGACCAGTTTTAGATGGATTTTAACAGGTTTTAGTTGGATTTGACCAGTTTTAGATGGATTTGAACAGGTTTTTTTTAGGATTCGTTGAGGTTTTAGTTGGATTTGACCAGTTTTAGATGGATTTGAACAGGTTTTTTTAGGATTTGTGGAGGTTTTAGTTGGATTTGACCAGTTTTAGATGGATTTTAACAGGTTTTAGTTGGATTTGACCAGTTTTAGATGGATTTGAACAGGTTTTTTTTAGGATTCGTTGAGGTTTTAGTTGGATTTGACCAGTTTTAGATGGATTTGAACAGGTTTTAGTTGGATTTGACCAGTGTTAGATGGCTTTTAAAAGTTTTAGAACCGGTTTGATATGATTTAAACAGGTTTTATTTGGATTTGCACATGTTTTATTTGGTTTTAAGCAGTTTATATAAATATCTTTGTAGCAAAAACTGGCTTAAGATTTCATGAACAAAAATTAATCTGATTGAAATCCATCTAAAACCTGTTCAAATCCAATTAAAATCTAGTAAAGTCTAAAAGTTTAGTCTAGTCTAAAAATATCACCTTCTAAATTCATTGGAGGGCCGCAAAAACACATCAAATCTCAGCCAGTTACAGGCGTCTGCTTCAGAAGATTCGGAGGCTGGACGAGGCGATGCGTTCAACAAAAAATGAAATTAGAAATGTCAAGTAGAGCTTGTGAAATGAATTGAACATCACAGAGATCTGACAGGAGCCGGGATCAGAGGAGGCTTCCTTTAATGCAGCTCAGCACGGTTCTCTGGGTTTTTGGCAGCTCTCTGGGTCTCATAATCTAGACCTGAGTGTACTGGGGCAAATTATTTAAAATCAGGGCAATCAGCGGATAACTGCACCTGCGTAGGTTTCTGTGCTTATTTTTTTGTTTTTACTGTTGCATTGAGTTCATTTTTCACCAACAATCTGGAAAAGAAGTCTGTTGTTTCATGTCATTTGTGGAAAAGTGTAAATATTTCTTTGTATTTTATCTATTTCTACATCTCCATCTCTGATTTATTATGTATCTGTCATTAATTTGAGGTAAATCATTAGCATCAGTGGCAAAAATGGCAGATTTTTTCTTGTTTAAATGTCTTTCCGATGACAAAAAGACAAGATGTTGTTGTTGTTGCCTTGTTTTTGTCATTTTCCAGCTCTACAGGCTCCATATTACAACCATTACGCCAAAAATGTCCAATTCCATGACATTCTTTAATAAAAACTGTCAATGCCTTGTAACTTAAGGTAAAGTTTGCTCATTATTGTTAAAAAAAACCAAAACAAAACTGCAACCTGACTAAAGGCCAGCAGCTATTTATAAATGCAATGCAAAGCCATGTTTTAATGGCCCTGAGCAAAAGCTAAATACATATTCTTCTGCTTCAAATCAATAACAAAGAAACATATAACAATCAATAGTGAAAGATTAATGCGGTTTTCTTTGGAGCCGATGAAAGAGAATAGAGGTGTGTTTCATTTCTCTCGGTTCCACAGGAAAAAGCTGACATTTTAGATGTTATCGCTGAAGAAAAGACCTGGTCCCAGAGCGACGAGAACAGGGCTCAGTGTCTTCTTTTAATCTTAATCAAAAACACCTAGAAATCTTTGTGTTATTAATAATCAAACACTGTTATAGCAGCATTCATCTGGAACAATAAACACGTAAAGAACAATGGAATCAACTGAAAGGATCTGGCAACAAGAAGATATTTCCTCTGTTTGTAAAAGCACTATTTAAAGCACATGTCAGACTCAAATCCTACTACAACCAGTTCAAATCCATCAAAAAACTGTTCAAATTCAATTAAAACCTGGTCAAATCCATCAAAAAACTGTTCAAATTCAATTAAAACCTGGTCAAATCCATCAAAAAACTGTTCAAATTCAATTAAACCTTGTTCAAATTCAATTAAAACCTGTTCAAATTCAATTAAAACCTGGTCAAATCCTTCTAAAACCTGGTCAAATCCATCAAAAAACTGGTCAAATCCATCAAAAAACTGTTCAAATCCATCTAAAACCTGTTCAAATCCAATTAAAACCTGGTCAAATCCATCTAAAACCTGTTCAAATCCATCAAAAAACTGTTCAAATCCGTCTAAAACCCGTTCAAATCCAATTAAAACCTGTTCAAATTCAATTAAAACCTGTTCAAATTCAATTAAAACCTGTTCAAATTCATCTAAAACCTGTTCAAATCCATCTAAAACCTGTTCAAATCCACCTAAAATTTGTTCCACTCCATTTAAAAATGGTTAAAATCCAACTAAAACCAGTTTTAATCCATCTAAATCTGTTAAAATCCAACTAAAAACTGTTCAAATCCATCTAAAAATGGTTAAAATCCAACTAAAACCAGTTTTAATCCATCTAAATCTGTTAAAATCCAACTAAAAACTGTTCAAATATATCTAAAACCTGTTCAAATCCAATTGAAACCTGTTCAAATTCAATTAAAACCTGTTCAAATCCAATTAAAACCTGGTCAAATCCTTCTAAAACCTGGTCAAATCCATCAAAAAACTGTTCAAATCCATCTAAAACCTGTTCAAATCCAATTAAAACCTGGTCAAATCCATCTAAAACCTATTCAAATCCAATTAAAACCTGGTCAAATCCTTCTAAAACCTGGTCAAATCCATCAAAAAACTGTTCAAATCCATCTAAAACCTGTTCAAATCCAATTAAAACCTGGTCAAATCCATCTAAAACCTATTCAAATCCGATTAAAACCTGATCAAATCCTTCTAATACGTGGTCAAATCCATCTAAAACCAGTTTTAATCCATCTAAATCTGTTAAAATCCAACTAAAACCTGTTCAAATGTATCTTAAACCTGTTCAACTAAAACCTGTTTCCATAAAAGGAGAAACTTAATGTTAAAGATGACTTTTGTTTGTTAAGATGACATCTCACATTCAAAATTGAATTAAAGCCAGTTGCCACCATCTTGGCCCCTGAAAGTATTCTTATTTACTACTGTGGCCCCTCACCTCTTTGAGTTTGACACCACTGATCTGAAGCATTTAGATATTATAGCATTTAGATTAGCATTGAAATATATTCCCATTTTATAACGTTAAAGGCATGTAAAGAGGACACATCAGAAAACATATTTATGACTGAGGTTGAGAGAAGTCTGAGAAAATAAGACAAAGACCAGGAGGTAAACAGCAGCTGTGGCAGAGATAGAGTAAAGTCTGTTAAAGGGCATTTTTTCCCAAGGCTTTTCAGTAAACGTTGTGCATTATTTACATTTGTGGACGACTACCTTGAGAACACGATGGAACTGCTGTAAACCAAACAAAACCTTGGCGTTGTTACACGTCTCTTCATCTGAGTGTTGCTCCACAGTTTCTCGATGAAGTGACACAGAAGGCAAACAACTGCATTTTTGTTTTTTTATTTTATTTTTTATTCTGTTACTGATTTCCTTGAGCACTCAGCCGCTCAGTGTGACCTTCTGAACCAAAATCTGAGACATTTTCGGTGTTTAATTTGAGCCTGAACAGGATCTGGCTCAAATGAAGCTTTAGATCTGGCAACCCACGTGGAATATTTACCCCCGCTCAGACATAAACCCCTGACTCTGGGGTTTAAAGTACGTAAGCATCAGCAGTTGTAGTTTGCTCTTATTCTCTTCAAGAAAACATATAAAATCGTCATTTTTAAGAAACAAAAACAACAAACTTTCCCTGTATTTCCTGTTTTTCTCAAGTTTATTAAAGAACTTACAGAGTACAGTTCTTATACATAAGTTAATTTGTTATTTTAATTCCAGGAACTGTTTATTTACAAATGAAGCGGTGACTTTCTTCCAAGAATAAACAACCGTCAACGCTCAGAATTTAAAATCAATCGACTTGAGATGAAAAGTAGTAGGAGTTTGTTTTGTAGAATGACCTTTGGCCCAAGATTTGATGACGGGACAATCAGACTCATCGCTGCTTTGTCCCAAACACAGAGAGGTACAGAGCGTTCCCTTCTTTGGTTTCCATTAGCGCCGTTCGGAAAAGGGCTTCGTGAAATAGAAATCTTTGCAGCCTCAAGGACAATGAAGTGCATTTAAGCTTTTGTCCCAACGAGGTTAAACGGGACTCGAGTGCGTGCCCAATACAGCGGTCGGCGTCGAGGGGACGTCCCGGGGACTGAGCCCGGACAAACTGCTGTTGGAGCAGTTTTTTAAGTGCTTTAACTCGTCACAGGACTCGCTGCAGGAGGAGCACTTTACAAACACAATCAAAAGCAAGTCTTCGGAAAAATGTTGGAAATGAAACGAGAAATGGTGACTTCTGCTGAAAATCGCCTCGTTTTTGGAAACGAACAAAAGGTTTAGGACTGCACCTGGGGCTGAACCGTTTGCCCCAGTGACAATTTATTACTGACAGGTCTTGAAACTTTATTTTTTAAAACATACAATCATATGGTGAAAGAAGCTTGCTGTGTTTTAGAAATAATGGCAGGACATTATAGTAAGGTTTAAGGTTGTTGTGCTTTTATTTTGTTGCCTTGTCACCTTGTTTTTATTTCCTGTTTTAATATATGAACCTGATTGTTTGCCTTTATTTTGGAGAGCTATTTCCAGTTTATCATTATTGGTGAAAATAATTAAAAGGCAAGTACCTTTTTTTTTGTTTTTCTTTCTTTCTTTTCTTATTGCATGTAGTTTTTTATTGTAATCACCTAAATCTTATTGTAACAGGAATCATCTGAAAAAATGAGACCTTAAGACGTGATCTAGTCTTTATAATTAAGGATTTTAATAGATTTTAGCAGGATTTTGTCCAATCACAGCTCACTTCAGGTAAAAAGGAGCGCTCCCATTGGTCGACACTGACGTCAACAACGAAGGAACAAGGAAATAAACCAAGGAAATGGGTTATTCTGTTGAAAATACGTCTTATTTTACAGAGAAACAGCTCAAAAAACATGAAAACTAGAGAAATGAGCAGTAAATGAAGCGTCTACAACAGTAAACTCCAAAGATAAAAGTTTCAGGTCAGCTCTAAACTTTAATTTAATGTAATGTATTAGTATTTTGTGGTGAAAATGTGGTCTGGTTTGACCTTTTTTTTTTTTTAATAAAAGAATCAGGAAAGGTTACTTCTGCTGTTGGACGCGAGTGGAGACTGAGAGTCGGATTATGGAGCTTTAATAAAAGGTTGAATGGAAAAGCTAACCTCAGAAAAGGCACAAGCTCTTATTTTTCTTTGAGGATCTTGTTAAACATCGTGGGATTGAAGCCAATATTTATTCTTGTTCATGTTTCCTGACTTGTTTGTCTTTTTTCTGCTGTTTCTCTGTAAAAAGCTGAATCTAGAGCTTCACTTTTCTCCGGTTCACGTCAGTATTTTCAGTTATTTTTCAGATTTTCACTTCCTCCTCTCAATGAATCCTAATATCCACCGTGTTCCCTTTTACTCTGCTTCCATCTTCTCTCAAAATGTCCGCCGCATACAGATTTACGGTCTTCAACGAGTGGAATATTCTCTTCTCTGAACTATCCGCTCTGTTACTGAGGGCAATTTGTGCTGATCTCATTAACTTTGAGCTTTGAAAGAAAAAATAAAGGTTACGGACTCCCTTTGCGCCCCGGGGGAAGAACAAATTACAACACGGGTTTGAATAAAGGATGCAAAAAGAAGCCGTCTGCTCCCACTTCATAATACATCATCATTAGGTGCAGTTTGCAGCTGCCAAGGTCGACTCAGACGTGTTTGTGTTAATGGATCGTCTGAAGTGAAAGCAAGGCCTTTATTGGTGTTCACTGAAGACTGGTTTTACTGCAGCGCTTTGTCTTTTTATCTTAAAACCTTCACGCGTCGACAAAATGTGGATGTGCAAAATATGAATGTTTTATTAAATTTTGAATGTGAGATTTCATCTTCATTTGAGTCTTACAGAAGTTATCACACAAATAATAATAGCCTCCTTTTATGGAAACTGGTTTTAGTAGGATTTCAACAAGTTTTAGATGGATTTAAACAGGTTTTAGTCAGATTTGAAAAGGATCTTTTAGATTTAGTAGGATTTCAACAGGTTTTGGTTGAATTTGAACAGATTTTAGATGGATTTGAACAGGTTTTAGTTGGATTTCAACAGATTTTAGATGGATTTCATCAGGTTTTAGATGGATTTCAACAGATTTTAGATGGATTTCATCAGGTTTTAGATGGATTTCAACAGGTTTTAGATGGATTTCAACAGACTTTAGACGGATTTGAACAGACTTTAGACGGATTTGAACAGGTTTTAGATGAATTTGAACAGATTTTAGATGGATTTCAACAGGTTTTAGATGGATTTCAACAGACTTTAGATGGATTTCAACAGGTTTTAGATGGATTTCAACAGGTTTTAGATGGATTTCAACAGACTTTAGATGGATTTCAACAGGTTTTAGATGGATTTCAACAGGTTTTAGTTACTTATCTTTGTTGCAAAAATCAAATCCATCTAAAACATGCTCAAATTCAATAAATAAAACCTATTTCCAAAAAACATCTCCTTCAAAATGTATTGAAGGGCCACATAAAACATTGCAAAGGGCCGCATTTGGCCCCTGGGCCTTGAGTTTGACGTGTGTTGTGGAGGAAGAATGAAAAATTACTTTGTTTGGTGTCATCTCTTTATTTCAGAAAGCCACTGTAGATTTCTTTTACCTCAATACTGGACTTACATCAATGTTTAAAACGCCTAAGTCTTTATAAAACACTTCCTGCAAATGTTGAATATTAATTAGCAAAATGCATTACTCTCACTGTTAGCCAAGGATATTTAAAGGAGTTTTTCTTCTTTTTATATGCATCGTAGTGTAGTGTAGAGTGTCTCAGCTTATGAAAATAAAAAGGCTGAAAAATACGAGGCTAGTGAAGGTTGTCGAGGGAAGATCAAAGCTGGAGAGAAGCGCGGTAGCAATCCCAGTAAAATTTAAGGGACTATTTCTCCCAATGTTGTTCAGGAGCATCAAAGGCTGGAGTCCTGATGGAGTTTACAAAGTCTTCACGGATTCAGCGCACGGCCTGCACCGAAGTGAACGAGAGGCCTTCACCAGAGACGAGAAAACCCCGAGAGAACGAGCAGGATCCACAAAAATACATGTTTTTATCGTGTTAGATCTAATTCTCAGCATTTTGTTTGAGAGAGATACGAGCAAGGACAGGCACATTCAGACAGATGAGCCAATAAATAAAGATTAAAACAAGATGTTAGTTAAAAATGTGTGTCTTTCTTGCACTAAAAGGGTGTAAAAGACTAAGATCTGTTTCATGTTCCAGTGTCAAATCCACAAAACACAAAAAAAACCTTTGAAAAAGTGGTGTAACACAGGCCGACCCCTGAACAAAAAACAAAAAATATGTTTGGAACTTTATAGAAAATTGGTTTGATTGATTGGAACAAGTGTAAACCACGCAAACAAAAGCATTTTCACACTTTACCAAAGACATTTCAGTAGAATCAACGGTATTTCCAGGAAGTCTCATCAGTACAGTTTATAAAATCAATATGGCAGCCATTGTTAAAAGACTAATTCACTTTTTGTTGTTGTTTTTTTGTCTTAACTTCTCATTGACACCATTGTCTGCTCCAGAAAATGTCAATGTGTCGGTTTCTAGGTTTGAGAGTTGTTAAATGATGAGATCTGGTTGGTTTTTTTGTCCAGAGCTTCATTTTGTTGAGTGACAGACAGAAGGACCAATCACAGTGAAGTGTGGGCGGGGCTTTGTACGATAAAGAACTCACGCTGCTCTTGTACATTAGGGTTTGAGTTCAAAATAATCCATCAGATAAATGGAAACGTAATTGAAAGAACAACAAGAACTAAGTAAACAGATGAATATTCAAATTTATCCTAAAAAAGGGAAATTCTATTCTATATCACGGCTAAAAACACATTAAAAACAGTTCAGAATACTTAAAAATACTTAAATAAAGAAAGAAAACATACAAAACTCCAATGTTTACGTCAGAGATATCTCCTAAAAGTCACAATAAAAGCAGATCTGATGCAGCTTTACTTCTTGACTTTTGGAAACAGACGCCGCTGTGACCCCAGACTCTCTCTCTTTGACCTCTCTTTGACCTCTTGACCCTCGAGTGCATCATTTTATTAACAGAAATTACTTTGCAGGATGGAAAAACTGCTTTGTGAGCCTTTCTTTGTGAATTCTGCACCGTTAAACTGAATTTATTACGATAAAAAATGATTTGTATGTAACAAATGGAAACAGTTGATGAAGATACGACAAAATCAGGTTCAGATCCAGAGCTGAGAGAGAAAGTTTGAAGACAATGAAGCTGGCAGCTCAACAAACACTAGAATAAACTGGACTGTAATCAGAACAGTCAACGATGGCTCACCTGCTGCAGAACCGTATAATTACTGCTGACAGGCTTTATTCACAAAGTGCTGTACAAGCTTTTAGAATAAATGAGTGTGAGCAGGAATAAAAATAAACACGATGTGACCGTTTGTCGATTTTTCTGTTTCTTTCAGCGTTCTATATTCATACACTCCTGATGAACATACATTAATCTACTACGTTTAATTTAATAAAAGCCTGTTCTGTGATCTTCAGATGTTATTATTTGCATCAAGTCGAGTTCTTCTCAAATAAAACCTAAGTCCGTCGCTCTCCGAACATAAAAACTCTCAAAGGAAATGCCTGCTGCTCGAGTCGCTCGTGAACTTGACCTCGAGAGGAGCGGTGAATCCTGAGAGTAATTGTATTTTCTTTTCCGAGCCTTTACTCTGAGTCTTTCGAACTCGGTTGTAATAAATGTTTCGAAGCTACCAGCCCAGATCTTTAAACACAAACTGTGACCTCGAACCCACGCCGAACTGAACTGATGCAATCATTTCACGAGCTTTCTCCTGCTCAGAGTTCGTGCCAATGTTTATAATTTAATGCAGATTGATTGAGTCTGTGTTGTTACCATGAGCTACAGCAAAAATATCTCTTTTAAAGCTGCTTTACTCCAAAAATGTGGTAGAGCAGAGGTGTCAGACTCAGAGAAGGTGAGGGGCTGCAAACGTTAATAAGAATCTGTTCGAGGGCAATAGATGGTGACATTTGGAAGATTTTATTAAATCCTGAATGTGAGATTTCATCTTTATTTGAGTCTTACAGAAGTTATCACACGAGAAAAGAACATCCTTCTTTCATGGAAACTGGTTTGAGTTGGATTTGAACAGGTTTTAGTTGGATTTGAACAGGTTTTAGTCAGATTTCAACAGGTTTTAGTTTGATTTCAACATGTTTTAGTTTAATTTCAACAGGTTTTAAATCAATTTCAACATGTTTTAGTAAGATTTCAACAGGTTTTAGTTTGATTTCAACAGGTTTTAGTTGGATTTGAACAGGTTTTAGTCAGATTCCAACAGGTTTTAGTCTGATTTCAACAGGTTTTAGTTTAATTTCAACAGGTTTTAAATCAATTTCAACATTTTTTAGTTTGATTTCAACATGTTTTAGTCAGATTTCAACATGTTTTAGTTGGATTTGAACAGGTTTTAGTTGGATTTCACCAGGTTTTAGTCAGATTTCAACATGTTTTAGTCTGATTTCAACATGTTTTAGTTTGATTTCAACATGTTTTAGTTTGATTTCAACATGTTTTAGTCAGATTTCAACATGTTTTAGTTGGATTTGAACAGGTTTTAGTTGGATTTTAACAGGTTTTAGAAGGTTTTTTACAGGTTTTGGTTGATTTCGAACAGGTTTTATTTATCTTTGTAGCAAAAATCAAAATTCAATGATTCTAAATATATTAAAAGGCCACATTTGGCTCTAGGCCTTGAGTTTTTTTTATACAAAAGTGTGATTTTCCAAAGCTTCTGGTGCAAACTGAACAATGTCATCAATTAAAGTCATTCTTAATAAAGTCTAACGTTATCTCGACATCGACAAGAGCTAATTTTGGTGCAATTAACCGTGGCCTCGTGAGAAAAGCCGCAGCGGACGCTCGATAAAATAAAAAGCTGTGGTCAACTCGATGAGAAAATTGCAATTGTTCCTGAGAGAAAACACTGTCATTTATCACAGAGTAGAGCAGCTTTAATGCAGTGGCTGTGTCCAGGGCGTCAATAGGATGAGTAATGAGTATGTTTGTGCACAGCGCTCATGTTTTGATCTTGTTACAGTCGCTTATAAAGAATCTAGCGCTACATAATGGTAATAAGGTTTTTGAAAAGCCACCAGCGTCTGTGAGATGGGTCCAGTTTGGTTTTGCTGACTCTAAACCAGAATAAAACCTGCTCCGTGTGAAAAGCATCAGGGGGAAGCCATTTTGGAAACACTTGTAGTACTGACCCAACCCTTATTGTACCTCTCAGTTGTACTTTTACTGCACCACATACATCATAACGCCGCGAAATAAGATGTTGAAATAAAAAATAAAAGAAGGAAACGATCAAATAAAAGGATCTGAGCTGAAAAGCAGACAAAACACATGCTGTTTTCACCGAGTCTCCTCCCACAGGCCTTCTACCGCCTCGTAAATAAACAAAATAAACCTTTAATTAACTGGAGTAATTAGGTAAATAGATACAGCGAGACAGGTTGGAGATTTCATTAAAGAGAATGTGAGCGGTCAGCGTCGGCCATCGCTCACACGGCTGAGCTCGGTTTTCATTTACTCATTAACACGGAGCTTAAATTAACTTTACAATCAGTGAGGTGCTGACAGGTGTAGGCTCTGGTAGTGCTTCAGGAAAGATGAGGTTTTTATTTCAAATGGCAATATAAATCAGGTTAAGGGCCCCTCTCAGGTGCTTAGATCTGCAGCTAATTGTGCTTTTGGCAAAACAAAAGCAGTATTTCTCGTGTTGTGTTGTTTAGCTGGAGGTGAACAAACAGAGCTGCAGAAAATAAATTAGAATTTCATTATTAAATTAAAAGCAGCCGGGTCAATTTGCTCCACACGCGATAAACCTAGAGCTTTTTAATTCAGAGGGTTCAAGTTTATGAATCACATTAATATGTCTGCAGTGATTTAGTGTTCAGTCACCAAAAAAATAAATCAAATAAAATCACTGCACTGTATTATGGAGAAATGAGCAAAATTGAAGGTCTCATTTCTTTGTGAAATGTCAAAGTGAAACCAAGAAGCACTAAATGGATAATTGGCACAAATCAATAAAAGAAATACAGCATGTTATACACTATTTGTGCTAAAAACATAAAAGGATAGAGACAAATGAAAGAAATATTCCGTCTTTATTGTCATTAATGGGACACAAAAAAAACACTGCGCACTTTGTATATTTAGAGCAAATACTACAAATAATGCAAAGTGTCCAAGTGCATTTAAAAAACTTTGAAATAAATATAAATATCTCTTTTAAAGTCAAAGTTTTCGTTCGATTTTCGTTTTTAATTCCTCTGTTTCGTAGCACAATGACGATAAAGTATTCCTCTGTGTTTTATTTTTGTTGTTATTTAGTTTCGTGACATAAAACTCAAAAACTCTGGAGTTAAAGTGATCGATGAAGTCTGCACGGTTCATGTTTAGCTCATATTTACCGGTTAACATGGCTTTTACGACAAACTGAGCTCCATCGTGTTTCATTTCTCGTAACCTTCCAAACATCTTGAATTATTATGGATTTAAGGAGCTCTTAGACTTCTCTCTGTAGCTGTAGAAGTACACGGGAGTACTGAACGTACTGGAAACTGATTATTTAATGATTAAAGGAGTAAAAATAAAAGAATGAAACAGTTTCAGTGGGAACAGCAGCTCGACTGGAGCCAAAAAGCCGTGCTGCGTGAACAACTCTAATGGAAGCACATTGAACAATTACACCCACGCACTGTGAGCCCTCATTATTTCATTAAACCCAGTAATAACTAAAGTGGTGGTCTATGGGTAAATGTATCCGGGCTAAACGAGGATGTGTGAGCAAGTCCACGTGGGTTTTAAAGGTAACGGGGTTCAACATTGGTCTCTGAGGATGCTACACGTCAAAATCCAATCGTATCAGTTTTATTTCTAATTTAATACAACAACAAGAGCTGCCTTAAACCAAGAAGTGAACTCTGGGATGAACAGACCATGCAACAGATGTTCTAGTACATTTCACATCAAGTCCATCTTATGTACAAATAAATTAAACTGATTTTGAGTGCTCCTTGTCTCTCTTTGTTCTGTTCTGTCCAAGTCTGTGCTTCTCCAAAGACGCCGAGACCAAACAATGCACATAAAAGTTTGTTTAAAGCAGCACCGTGTAAGTTTTAGCCCAAAAATATATATATTCTCTCTCATTTTGATGGTTTTTATTCATGAGATCAGTAGAATCATGCCTCAAATATAACTCTACTGTCCCGGGACGGTGGCATTTTCATTTATTTATAGTTTATTTTTGTCAAAAGGAGAGGCTGCGTTAGATACAAACAAATACAAATGATTTTTTTTAAAAGGTTTACACAAAAAAAACTAACAAAACTAAATTCTTGACAGTTTCAATGTCAGTTCTTAACATCAAAGTCAACAAATAACAGAGAATGTGTTTCAAAACTGAACAAAAGTGTGTTTATCATAGTGTTTCCAGCCAAGGCTACTTCACAACTTCTGAAGGACTTTTTACAGTTTTTATTACATTCAATACATTTTAAAAACAAACAGTGAATATAATAAAATAAAAAATAAACTAACAGCACAAAAAGAAAGTCTAGATATAAACACACACAGATATTCCACAGTTAAATATGTCCAGAGACGTTTAAAACTTCAAAACAAACATGGCGGCGCTGACAGTGAGGTTCCACAGAGAGAGCAGCGCCCTCTGCTGGAGAAAAGTTACACAGGGCTGCTTTAAGTTCATAACACCCAAACTACACCCACACTCCATCGTTAGTTGTAGATTTACTTTAAAACACAATAAACTTCTGTTTTTTTCGCCGTTTACTCGAGTCGTCTTCAGTTTTTGTCATAAAATCAACAGAAAGAAAAGAGGAAAGAGCTCACGACGTCTAAACTAATTCACCAAAATGTCCGTCGACGGCCAGAGTAAGTGTTGAAAATGAGTTATCTCCTCTGTGTGAGCGCTCATTTGATTTTTTAATGAAACCCACGCATAACTAATCCCTAAAATGATGTGTTATTATGAGCTTCTTGCAGTAAAAAGGTGGCCCGGGGTTTGTTTTGAATGTGTTGAATGCTGGATTCTCACTGCTTTTCTTTGTTATTGTCTCGTTCTCTGTTATAAATGAAGACAAAAGCAAAGCTGGGCTGAAATACAAGTGAACCACAGCACATTAGACGTTCTGGCTTTAAACTTTTCCCTCTGTGATAAATAGATGCAGGTCTTTATATACATTTTGCAGAGCGAGCATTATTTAAAGTTCCTGATTAGACACAAGAAAACTGCCAAAGAACAAAGGTGTCATCAATAGATTTTTAAATAATAACCTGTAAAATGATGATATCTCTTCAAATAAATGTATTATACTCAGTTTATTGAGCGTATTATTGCATTAAGTGGGATTCATTGCTCTTGACTGTGTCCTTTTTATTTCTCAATAAAGTTTCTTAATGTGTGGTTTATTTATTGGCCAAAAGGACCAAACCAAACTGATTCATCTTTATACGATTCCTTTATTTCTTGGCGATAGGTGACTTTTTTTCCTCTAGAGCACTTTGGAGAAACAAACAGGAGCAACACCACAGAGACTTATAAACAGGGAACAGAATAAAAAACAGAAATATAATGCCTCTAAATGCCTTGTATATAACATAAATGAACAATAATAACACGTTTTATTTATATTAAGTGCCTTTCAAAACAACCAAGGACACTGTACGTTGATTAAAAGCTAATTAAACTGTCATTTGAGCCGAGAGTGATATTTATATCTACAGTATTTTCATTTAAGTTCAAATTCCAGCACTTTTCAAGAACTTTCAAGGTGTGTTTTCATGTTTCAAGCTCCTTAAACTGAGGTAAATTACATGTTGACAAATATATACCGTATGTTTTTCTCATTTAAATCTATTGTGGTATAAAAAAAAAGATCCCAATATGACATTTCCAACTTAAATAGTTTAAATTGTTGAATAATTTGGACACAGAGAAGGAATAGTTCACCCAAAAACGAAACTTGTTTGATCAAAAAGATTATTTACTGGATGATTATTTGATTTTTGTTTGATTATTTGATCCACATTTTAGCCATAATTTGTACTTTTCCTCTTTAAGTCAGAGATTATTGAAACAGCGACCTCCTTCATGTTTTTATCTGCTCCACCAGGGGGCGCACTTCTAAAAACGGTTTTCTTTACGTGCAAAATACACACAAAAAAGAAGAAAATTATTCAGTAAGATTGCGAATTATTATTAAAAGTGAGTTATTAAAGCAACACAATCACAATTTTGAAGCATTTTTAGGCACTTTATCCAAAATTCAACCAAAAAACACTATATTAAATTTCAAATTACAATTATATAACACATAACACAGTTTTGTTTTGATCTAACTGTGCTTTTCTTGAATCTGCTGCACACGCCTCTTTAACTAAGAGGGAACGTAAAGGTGTATAATATGACAATCAATCATTTTTAATGTTTTTTTAATTTAAAATACACACTTGCATTAAATTTGAAGACAGCTGTAGCTCACAAACCCTTAAAAAAACAAAAAAAGGTTTCAGAAAAGGCATCTGGACGTAGGTTTAACGGTGAAGACAGTCTTATTCCAAACACCAATCATCAACTTTCCTCGAAAAATAAACAGCAGCCATCTTTGACTCTTGGGGCTCTATTTCAACCCAAAGTAAAGAAAGTAAACTTCACCCAAAAGCGACTGTGGCCTGAATAATAATCCTGAATGAATAATAATTTGGGGGCAAACTGTGCAAACACTGGAGTCAACATGACTCAATAATATCTCCCACAAACTGAATAAATCTGGTGTTTACAGCAGCTGCAAACAAAACCTGGACACGTTTTAGTTTGAATTCTCAACAGCATCTAGTTTGTGAACAAAACAAAAACACAATAAACCGAAAAAGAAATCAGTTTAAATGTACAGAGCAGTTTTTCACTAAATTCACAAGAAATGATCATAAATGTGGCACGTTTTGAAAGAGATATAAAAAAAAGTTCATAAAAGTGTGTCATAAATCAGTTTGTCTCCGATGGTCAGCTTTAGAAACAGGACGTAATGAAGACAGAGTGAAAAATATGATTAAAAAATATCAAAAACAGGTTTGAAAGATTTTGTTCAACGATAAATGACCACAATCTCACTTTAATCCAGCAGCAGAACGTCTAAAAACCATCCAAATAATTTTTAGAATATACCGTTTTGGGCTAAAAATGACAAGATGCTCCTTTAACTGTGTTGCTATTTTTTAAAAATTGTTTGTATTGTTTTATTTCTATGTTTGCTGTAGTTTGTTTTCATTTCTATTACATGATGTATTTTGAACAAACTATTTCCAATCAGTTTTTGGTTCAATTTGGTGCAAAAAAAACCCCAAAAAACAAACAAACAAATAAAAAAAAGGCTTTGAATCCAATCTTTTCCAAAACATTTCCATTTAAAATTAGTTATAACCATGAATCTAAAGTGTTTGGTTGTTTGTTTTGCATCTAGAACCTGTTTATTTTCTGTCTTTTAGTTCCTATAAATCCAACTCAAATCCACAGAAACGACACTAACTCTTTAAACAGAAAACTGAATAATGCACGTCGCCTCGACTCTAATCGACTGAAACTCTCTTTTCTCTGAAACAAAGCGCCAACAAAGTTTCAGGTCCACTTCTGGAGATAAACGTGTGGCGACAGGAAAACAGCCCTGATCCTATTTAAAGAGCTGGACATCCTTTAGCCGCTTTATTGGAGCTGAGAGTGGATCCATTACTGGTGCCCTCAGGAAAAAACACAGCTTATTGGATTTTTAATTTAAAGTTGGCGCTCTAATGAAATAAAGTTCAAGGCTGCGAGCTGCTGATACCTTCAAAGGACACGGCAACAGTCACAGCACTTTCAACGCACTTTTGTCGATGTGTGAGATCATTTTAAAACACAAACCCTTTCGTTTTCTTAATTAAACTTATTCTTCAGACAGACGGCTCCTGGATGGTTGTGACTCAAACTTCCCCAACTTTTTAATTAGATTTGAATTAGCGTGGTTAGAGTTTGTTCGTAGGTTCTAAAAATATTGTCTGGTTTTGATGAGTTTAATTTCGTCACTGAGCAGAGAAATAAAATGTCTGAAGTTGATGAAGAAATGAGTAAAAACAAGCTCCTGGATGTAGCTGCTTTATTAGAAGAGGGTCATTCAATAAACTTATGGAGAGTGATTTGGGACAAAGTTGGTGCAGTAATATCGTTGTATTGTTATCTTTTTACTTTCAAATAAAACTGATGTGACTGTATTCTACACATTTATAAATTAAGATAAAGTTTCAACACTTTTAAGGGTGATTTTTTGGGTTTACGTTTCACAGAGAGCACTGTCAGTCCTCTAAACCAGATAAAAATAAAACATTTGGGCTTGTTTCTGAAACCAACAACCAGTCTAAATGTCTAAATCTAAATCTATCTTCTTTCTTTCGCGACTTTTTTCTTTTACTCTCTACTTTTAAACAAAAATATCTGCACTTTCTACTCCTTACTTTGTCAAAACAGTTACTTTTACAACCTTAAAGGATGACGACATGACGTAAAACTAACAAAAGAGGGGAAGTCGAGCCCCGCCAAAATAAGAGAAGGCCATTGTTGCAAAATATGTCACTGATATAAACTCATAGAACATCAAATCTCAATTGCGAGTTTTCACAAATGTGTAAAATATATTTATACTTAAGTACATTTTAGAGATTGTGCTTTTATACTTGAGTAAAGAAGTATTAAGTAAGTAAGAACCAGTACTTTTACCAGAGTTGTTTTTATCATAAGTATCTGTATTTTTACTTTAATCGCATTTTTTTGCCCTTTTTCTGAACTTATTCCTAAAAAAATCTCGCCTCTGACGTTGAATGTGTGGTTTTTGTTGGATGTTAGATTTCTTTGGGCCAATCTAACCTGCTTTCTGCCAAAACATTCTTTCGTAATACCTTAAAACACAATTATATATAATCATAAATCATCAGAATAGAGCTGTTCTGTGTGTTTTAAAAGCCCCTTGTCCTATTTTGTTCCGGCGTTGACAGATGACTCAGTTTTCTGGGCCTTTCATCGCTGCCATCACACGATTACAGCGTTATCCTCGTTTCTTATCCTGATCTGCTCTGGGGCTGGCAGCTTTATTACTTGAATCATCTAAAAACTCTTCTTCCTGCCATTTCCCACCTACACTCCTCTTCCTAAAAGTGCACTCATGCAGCAGGCTTTCCAATACACTGCCATTTTAGAATTCACTCTCTGGTTGGACGCTTTCTTCGATTATTTTCTGCTCAGTTTCACATTAACCTCAAGTAGTCAGACCTTGTGCAGCGGCTAGAGTCTTAAAATATTAGAGTAAGTGAGGGTTTGGGTCAATGGATGTATTATTTACAGGAGATATGTCTGTCTGATTGTGTCAACGGTCAGTCTCTTCTGTATCCATTGACACTGTCTCCTGAAAATTAAATTAAATTAAATTAAATTAAATTAAATTAAATTAAATTAAATTAAAAATAAATAAATAAATAAATAAATAAATAAAAAAAATAAAATAAAAATTAAATTAAATTGAACTTTAAAAACACAATTTACAAAGTGATTAACAATAAAAACAGCTTAAACAGTAAAACAAAAGTCAAAAAAAGAGGAGGCAAAAGGCAAACAAATCAAGGATACTGATTTAAAAATTGTGAAGACACACAAGATATAATAAAAATTTGAATAACTGACTTAAAAGTTGGGTGTATGTTTTAAAATTTCTTTAAAATTACATAAATATAATAAATATAATTGATAAAAAAATAAGTAAAAATTGAATACAGTGATTAATGTCATTTAAAAAAAAAAAAAAGCCAGTCTGTAAAAATAATAAAAATAAAATAAAAGTGATTTAAAAGGCTAAATGAAAGAATTAGGACGGTTTGTAGAGATTGTGTAGAGTTGAATGGAGTGTGATTAGATAAAAGACAAAACAAAACAGCAGTAGAGAGTCGGCAAGTCGCAAATAAAAGGATATAATACTGTACTTTCTTCATAAAACAGGCTGTAGATGCATTTTATAATAGACTTTATGCACAACCGTCTTTCACATTCAGCTAAACATAGATAAGGCACTTCCAGGTCAATAATAACTGCATGAAATATTAGAAAATATAGTAATATGTGGTAAGGCTAATTATCAGTTTGTTTGTTTTTACAGATTTTTTGTTTAGCGTTTGTCAACAACCGTAAGTTCCTTCAAATGGAGCAGACAAATATTGATTTTTGTTGATGTTTTGTTGATGTTTTGTTGCTGTTTTGTTGCTGTTTTGTTGATGTTTTGTTGATGTTTTGTTGCTGTTTTGTTGATGTCTTGTTGCTGTTTTGTTGCTGTTTTGTTGATGTTTTGTTGATGTCTTGTTGCTGTTTTGTTGATGTTTTGTTGATGTCTTGTTGCTGTTTTGTTGCTGTTTTGTTGCTGTTTTGTTGATGTCTTGTTGCTGTTTTGTTGATGTTTTGTTGATGTCTTGTTGCTGTTTTGTTGATGTTTTGTTGCTGTTTTGTTGATGTCTTGTTGCTGTTTTGTTGATGTTTTGTTGATGTTTTGTTGCTGTTTTGTTGATGTTTTGTTGCTGTTTTGTTGATGTCTTGTTGATGTTTTGTTGATGTCTTGTTGCTGTTTTGTTGATGTTTTGTTGATGTTTTGTTGCTGTTTTGTTGATGTTTTGTTGATGTTTTGTTGATGTCTTGTTGCTGTTTTGTTGATGTTTTGTTGATGTTTTGTTGCTGTTTTGTTGATGTTTTGTTGCTGTTTTGTTGATGTCTTGTTGCTGTTTTGTTGATGTTTTGTTGCTGTTTTGTGGATGTCTTGTTGGTACGACACGCCTGGAACAAATGGAAATGTGGCAGTGACTAAATCCTCCGACTCATTTTCTAAAACTTTGTTGTTTTTTAAGAGTTGGTTTGCTGCCTGCTTCCAGATGATAGCTCTATGTGACAAACAAGAGAAAATCACTGAATTTAAAAACCTTGATACACATTCAAACATTCCCACTCACAGATTATCACAAGTATTTATTATAAACAGGGCGGCCATATTGAGATATTTGGTTCAGATGCTTAGTTCTTTATCCGGTTGAGGCAGTTTATTTGGCGTCTGCTGCTACTTTCTCCTGAAAATCCTTGAATCCACAAAGATGAGACTAAATGTTTGTACGGAACACACTTTATTTATTTATGAGATGAATCTGTGAAGCTTCTGTTTGTTTAAAATGATTCAGATCAAACTAAGTGATATCTTTAAACAACACTCATTCCTCCGACACCGACCTGAGAGAATCTGATCTAATCTTCACAGTTTTATTTCAGATATTGTTCAGAGTATGATGCTGTCACCTCAGAAACATAATCCGTCTTCATCGCGAGGAGCTGAGGTCCACTCTTCGGTCGCACAAACTCCGCTGTTATTATCTGTGATTGATGGTTTTCAAAAACAGCCGGCCTTCAGTAAATCACACACATTTGTCTGTATTCCCAAGTTTTAAAAGAAGGTAAACTCTGTATTCACACAGAGACTGAGTTCAAAATGCTTTCACAACCTGCTGCAAATGAGAAATAAACAATAGGTACAAGCTTCAGAGAATTCCTCCTGGAGTTGTATCTGAAAACAATGAAGAGGGAAATGTTTTTTTAACAGGATCAGTGGTTTTGAACAACATTTAGATCATATCGTCTTTGGAAACAAGAAAGATGAAGACAGTCTGGTATTTAATCAAATAAAGGTTAAATGGATAGTTCTTTAAACGCTCGTAACGGTCGTAGAGTGTTGAGTCTTGTCAAATAAACACAAAGAATTTACGATATTATTATGATTTTTTCTTTTTTTGTCCCTGTCTCAGACTCCACTCTCCTCCAAAACCAGTCTAGAGACCTCTTCTGCTTCTCTTTTATTAAAAAAAAATAAAACCAGATCAGTTTTTCCTCCAAAATACTAATCCATTTGACCAAACTGAAGTTTAGAGTTTAGCGTTAGCTTAGCTGTGACTTCAGCGTCAGGACGACAATGATCTCCTCCTCGTTAAACATTACGTGATTGAATTGACAGTATTTATCTGTGTTTTACGTCTGGTTTAGTCCAGTTTGTCTCTAAATGTTTGATCAAACCCAGATCCTTCTCAAACTGAGACAGAAGAACTGAATTGTTGCTGTTTTGACGCAAACTCAGACCGAATATTGATTTTATTCAGAATTGTCTTCTGTTCTTTTCACGCTCTATTTTTTAAACAAATAAAAATACTTTATAGTTTACTTTACTTTTTTATCCACTCCTGCACAGTACTGTATATTTATGTACTTTTTTTTCCTCATTCCTCTTTCATAATCATTATAAAGTTCACAAGAGAAGGACCGTTGCATCAAAAAGGAGTTCTTCATCAACAAAAAACAAAAGGCTTTTATTGTTTACTCGTCCAACAGCGCGTGATGTGAGTGGGATTTTATTTCTGTGTGGGTTGCTCCACTGAGTCCTCCATCTTCCCTTCTACTGAGAAACATTAAGAGCTTTGGGAAAGTGGTAAAGAAACACACAGAGCAGGTCCAGGAGGTGAAATAGAGGCCAAATGAGTCTTTTGTGTTAACAGGGTTCAAACACTGGAGCAGCAGATGTCACAGACGGACGTTTGATCGCTCATTAGCATCGGTTCGTCGTCATATTTTAACACAAATGAGCTTCTTCTCAACATTACTGACTTTATATTTATAGATAAGTCCCATTTTTCTGACAGATCTGACTGCAGCTCTGTTTAATGAACAAAGGGGACGTCAATAGACTGTGAAGTTAAAAGGTTAGACGAGAGTTAGAGAGTCTAACTTCGGTCCAGCAATTATAAAGTTTAGGGAGGGACGTTTTTTAAATTTTTGACAGGGTTCAGATTATTAGATTTCTTCACAAAAAAAGTAAGTGACCAAAGTTTCTTTTGAGACATTAATAATACATACTTCTTCTGAAAACAGATGGAACAGTAACGAAGATGGTCCACGTCTGAATATCTCGTCACAGATGGTTCTGACGAGGGTAAAGTTCTTTCAAAACAACAATAAACCTGTTTTTAAAGCTCGAGCCACTTCTAAAAGGTTGAAAAAAATGGAGAAGTTGGTGAAGCAATGACGGAGGATATATTAAACAACATATTTCATCCAGATTAGTGTTTTTAAAGCAGGACTGTGCAACTTTTAGCCCAAAAAGATAGATTTTTCTCTCATTTTGATGGTTCCTAGACATGAGATCAGTAGAATCTGGTTTATTTCACTGATACAGTCCCTTCAGCTGGACACAAACAACTTTCCCGGGACGACCCTACACATAAAATAAAGAAAATAAACCAATACACTGGACCCAAACAGACATATTTGTACAAAATTCACTAAAATAACCCACAGAAGACTTCCAAACTCTCCATCTTAAACGTCTCTAATGGTAAACAAACATGGCGGCGCTGACAGTGAGGTTACACAGAGAGGGATGTGCGCCCTCTGCTGGAGAAAAGGCTGCTTTAAAACAAAGAGTTTCTACTAATAAACAGCTGCTACAATGATGTGTTTTTATCCTTTTAATATGTGCTTTTTTTTGCATTTTAAAGTTTGTGTAAATAAGTAAACATGGTATAAAAACTGTACTATCATTAATTAAAGTTCCTGATAGAATATTTGTTGTGATATATAAATAATTCTCGGTGTATTTACGGATTTCTGTGAGTTTCGTCTTGATTCCTGGAGACAGTGGCACAGCTCTGTTTACAGTTCACTGCCTTTGGCTCTATGTCATTTTTTTTTCTGCAACATCTCTGCTGCGATACGATAACACCTTTGCCTTTTTTGATATAGACATCTTAACTTCCAGATTGACTCGAGGGAAAACAGTGAAATATGTGTCGATTGGTAACTCTCTCAGTGTTTATGACCCTGAAAAAGATGAGATAAAAAGCACAAAAACACGGAAACAAAATCTATTTCTCGTCCTCCGTAAACTCTCTTGAATCTTTCCTCCTAATTACACTCAGATCACGTCAGATCGTTATCCTGACGTTTGTGCCGTCTCTAAAAACACGGGTTCAGAGCGAGTCCCGGTCTGACCCAGCTCCGTCCTCCAGCGGCTGCAGATCTGTTAACGCTGCTCTCCGTCTCCATCAAACCCAACTGACTTTAAATAAGGTCACACTACGTTCCTCTTTCTGTTTTCTCATCACTAATTTTAATCACACAATGTTGACTAATCCACAGAGAAAGGTGAAACACAGTCCATTTAACTCCAATAAACTCGAATTAAAAAGTTAATAGAATTAGTTTGGTTCGAGGTGATAGGACTCAACTAATTAAAAATGTGACGTAGTTCAGGGTGGATTGTGAAAATTGGTTTAACATTAGCTGCAGCTCTAGGTATTCTTCTACTACTTCTTCTTCTTCTTCTACTACTACTTCTTCTACTTCTACTACTTCTTCTACTACTTCTTCTACTACTTCTTCTACTACTTCTTCTTCTACTTCTACTTCTACTACTTCTTCTACTACTTCTTCTTCTTCTACTACTTCTTCTTCTACTACTTCTTCTTCTTCTACTACTTCTTCTTCTTCTACTACTTCTTCTTATTCTACTTCTTCTTCTTCTTCTTCTTCTAATTCTTGGTAGTTTTGCTTTTTTAATAAAACCAAGAGTCGTCATCGTCTGCAGTTTTATATAAAAATAAAATATGTTTATTGAAAATCTGTGGATACCCTTTTTATTCCTCACCTTTGACCTTCTGTAAAAACAGGTTTTAACAAGTTTTGATATGACTCTGGAGCAAAAAACACTATACACAATGAATTAAAACTCCTGCCTTTATTTAATTTTTTGTGTGGAGTTTGCTTTTTAAATTTTCTTTATTTTTTTATCTTCTATATTTACAATTTGTTCTAAAGTCTGTGTCTATATTTTCTCTTTTTTTAATATTTTCCAACCCTATTTTTGCAGTATATGTGAACTTTCATCAATTTGGGATCAATAAAGTCTAATTTAATCTAATCTGATGTAATTTATTGAATGCATGTGACACTGAACAAATGAATAAAGCTCCGTATAAACCAAAATAAACCTGTCACACACTCTTTTACTTAGATTTATAAAAGGTTTAAGCTTTTATTGGTTGGAAAGTTCAAAAAGAAAACACAATGACATGAGCTGGATTGATATAACGGCTATAATTATTGAATCCAGGTGCTTTACAGACATAGAAGGTAGTGTCGAACAAATTCTACAGTGTTTTTAAAGGTTTTGGTTCAAAAGAGCTCTGTAAACTGGATCAGGAGTTAGCGTTCTAGCATTTCTTCTGTAGAGGAAGATCTAGAAGGTTCGGTTAGGTTTAAGATGAGAAAAACAGAGACTAGATCGTAGAGTAACTTAAGCACAGAGGAAGCAAAAAGGTAAAGAAAAAATATATATATTTGTGTATATGTGTGTAAAAAGATGTGTGGACAGAGTTTATTAGGAGTGTGACAAAAAAAACAAACAGAAAATCGAGAATCTTTTGAATCGAATTGAATTGTAGACTTTAAAAATCTATTTTTTGACTCAGCCTTCCCTCACTGCTTTTACAAAATGAAAGGAATTTTTAAGGATAACTAACCATTTATCACAAGGACAACTGAGAAACATGTTTGGAACAAGACTTTTTTTTAAATTCAATTCTATTTTATTTGTTTAGCCCAGGATCACAACAACAATTCCCTCAAAAACAGACAGTTATATACGTTTTTATGTGTATTTTGATTGTTTTGCCATGTCACAAATATCTAAATCAAATTAAAAGAATGCTTCTTATTTAAAATTTGTTTTAAATCAAAAATCGTTTCTGAATCGAAGTGAATCGCCTGAAACTAAAAGATTTACACCTCTAGAGTTTCTCCTCACATTCATCATGGCTCCTCCACTGTTCCACACTCTACTCCAGAAAGTTAGTGCCAAATGTTTTACTCCAAAGTCCAAAGTTTCTCTAAAAGTTTGGATTTGTACTTCCCTCGCAGATACAAACTTTAAATTTAGTGCTTTGCTGAGAGCCTCACCCTGAGTCGTTGGATTAAAACTGTCCCCAAACAGGAAACCGTCCCTGAAAGTACCTCAAAATCCTTAGTTATCTTTAAAAAATATGTTTGCTTCAAGGCACTGCTGCTTATTACAAATGCGTTTTCATTTCGGGGAGAGGCTTCGGTCTCATTCTGCTGTACTTTTGTGCAGAGCCACGGTGAGGTGTTTAAATAATTCAAGGCTTTGCGGCCACAGTGGAAATTAAAAGTTGGTTATTGTTTACACTTATGGAAGAGATCTAATCTGCTGAATAAACAGTGGAGATAGCGGTAAACATTAACCCTGAGTCATCTGTGTCTGTCACAACCTGCGAGAGACATACGTGCAATTTTAATTTCCATCAGCAGCTATCGCGCTACAGCCCGCCGCGCCTCGAGCTAAACGCTGTTCGAAACAAATCTCATTACGGCGCGTGTCTAAAGCTCACATCAAACGGCGCTAACAGAAGCGCTCCCGACACAAAACGCCTGACTTCTGCGCGCCGTGTTTTGATAATCCACAGCGGGAGGCTCGCCGTGCACAGATCTGATTAACTCTCAGATGAACACCGCTAACCGTTCCTCACGTCGTCCGGAAAGTCCAAACTGGAGAGTGAGTTCAGATAAAGACGCCGCTCTTTCATCCTCTGAGTTCGACGGACTAAAGGCCTCGGCTGGAGCACGGATCAGGCTCAGCGGTGCATCTCACAAGCACTTACTTCAAATGTTGGGTTGTTTCAAATGCATCTCATCTTTATTTATACTTAGTTAAAAAGATCCTGTCTCGTAAAATACACATGAAGACAATGCACCAGGAAAGGCTAAACATGGAAAACCTCCACAACAACAACACTCCTGAAGGAAGTGTCGCTTTACTTTTTAATTTTGTGTGTCTTTTTCACCTAAAAAGTGAGTTTTAGTGTGTCTCCAAGTGGACTCCAGTCTGGTTCGTTTGTGGTGAGACATTAATCCAGACTAACTCCATAAATAACTGCACTTTTGTGGATTACTGAGCAACGAAAAATGTTAAAGTGAGGACACATGACTCACAAAATGATCTTTTTCACACAGATATGATTGTTTATTATTACTAATTTAAAATAATATATTACTACTGTACAAAGTCATGATAAGTGGCGCCTTGTAATAACAATAATAAGAATCATTTTATATATATATAGCACTTTTCAAATGTTTACAAGATGCTTTACACAATCCTGTTCTCAGTCATCCAAGAAAAGATTTTCTGACAAGGCATCTGGACATAAGTTTTAAGTTTTTTAACAAAATAATCATAACCCTCACAAAAGACAATAAAACAACAGGATAAAATTAGACAACAAAAAACTGAATAAAAGATCAAACAAAACAGATAAAACAGACTAAAATGCAGCAATGATTATGAAATATGAATGAGAAGAAATAGATAATAAAACATTTAAGATTTATAAAGAGGCTTTTCTGTAAAAGTATGTCTTTAAATAAGATTTAAATGATGTTTGCCAGCCTGGCACAGTGTATGAGAGGCTTTTAAAGTAATGAGTATAATTTTAAAATCAATCCTAAAGCCAATGGGACAGTGCAGGTAATAAAAACATCATTTGCTCCACTTCTCCATCGAATAATCTCCTGCCATCGTTGCATCTTGATTCCATTTCTCAACCGTTCCAGAAATTAGTGTAAAACTGAATTAATTACACACATTTATAACTGAGTTGGTTCCCAGACTCAGTTTTAAAGGACGTATTTTTATGGTGCTCTTCATCTTGACGTCCAGCATGTTGCTAGAATCATGAGTCATAAAACCCTGCCACATAAAATTAACATTTTAATGAGCAATTACACGGAAAACGAAGAGCTGCACACTTGGACGTGCACGAGTTACAGTAAAGAGTCTATTATTAGCACTATTAGCTCGGTGTCAGCTAATCAGTCTGTTCTTTGGAGTAAATCCTCCTCGATTTTCCGTTCAGAGCTTAGATTTGATCCCAAAGTGAAGGACGGGGCGCCGTGTGGTTGTGTGAGGCGTTTAAAGCCCCTAAAACCTTCTCCGGGCTCCTCCTGGGGAAACGAGACGCTCCATTAAACCAACAGAGAAAGTGCATTTGTCTGATGAAGAGCTTTAAAACTCAGAGTGACCTCACAGCTTCACAGAAACAGCTGCCAGAGGAAAAGAGGGGGTATTTTTGGCTTTAAATGAGGTTACACGTTCACTTTAATGAAGACATGTAATAGTTGCACAATAAGAGACAAATACAAGACCAAGACTTTTAGGGATAATGAGTCAAAAGCAAGATTTAGCGTGTATTTTAATCACAGGATAGTTTCATTTTGAGGCAGCTCCTACAGAGTTAGATTTCTATAGCTCAATGTCACATAAGAATAATGCAGCAAATAGACAAAAAGTACAAGACAACAGCCTCTGTCCTTAGATCCTCCATCAGAATCAGAGGAAGAACTCAAAAAACCCCACTGTGTGTTAAAAAAAAGAGAGAGAAACCTCAGATGTGTCCAGGACAGTGACAATAGTCCATCATATGAAGAAATGGATGAATATAAATAGAGCACGGAACAGGCTTTGAAGTGGCTGAGAGCATCATCAAAAACCCAGGCTTCAGTTTTGACCATTATTTTTCTCAGATGATCAAACTCAAAACTCAAACTACAGCAGCTTTAGAGGGTCAAAACTACAACTACAGCAGCTTTAGAGGGTCAAAACTACAACTACAGCAGCTTTAGAGGGTCAAAACTCAAACTACAGCAGCCTCAGAGGGTCAAAACTACAACTACAGCAGCTTTAGAGGGTCAAAACTACAACTACAGCAGCTTTAGAGGGTCAAAACTCAAACTACAGCAGCCTCAGAGGGTCAAAACTACAACTACAACAGCTTTAGAGGGTCAAAACTACAACTACAGCAGCTTTAGAGGGACAAAACTCAAACTACAGCAGCTTTAGAGGGTCAAAACTCAAACTACAGCAGCTTTAGAGGGTCAAAACTCAAACTACAGCAGCCTCAGAGGGTCAAAACTACAACTACAGCAGCTTTAGAGGGTCAAAACTACAACTACAGCAGCTTTAGAGGGTCAAAACTACAACTACAGCAGCTTTAGAGGGTCAAAACTACAACTACAACAGCTTTAGAGGGGCAAAACTACAACTACAGTAGCTTTAGAGGGTCAAAACTACAACTACAGCAGCTTTAGAGGGTCAAAACTCACACTACAGTAGCTTTAGAGGGTCAAAACTACAACTACAGCAGCTTTAGAGGGGCAAAACTACAACTACAGCAGCTTTAGAGGGTCAAAACTCACACTACAGTAGCTTTAGAGGGTCAAAACTCACACTACAGCAGCTTTAGAGGGTCAAAACTACAACTACAGCAGCCTGAGAGGGTCAAAACTCAAACTACAACAGCTTTAGAGGGTCAAAACTCAAACTACAACAGCTTTAGAGGGTCAAAACTCAAACTACAGCAGCTTTAGAGGGTCAAAACTACAACTACAGCAGCTTTAGAGGGTCAAAACTACAACTACAGCAGCTTTAGAGGGTCAAAACTACAACTACAACAGCTTTAGAGGGGCAAAACTACAACTACAGTAGCTTTAGAGGGTCAAAACTACAACTACAGCAGCTTTAGAGGGTCAAAACTCACACTACAGTAGCTTTAGAGGGTCAAAACTACAACTACAGCAGCTTTAGAGGGGCAAAACTACAACTACAGCAGCTTTAGAGGGTCAAAACTCACACTACAGTAGCTTTAGAGGGTCAAAACTCACACTACAGCAGCTTTAGAGGGTCAAAACTACAACTACAGCAGCTTTAGAGGGTCAAAACTCAAACTACAACAGCTTTAGAGGGTCAAAACTCAAACTACAACAGCTTTAGAGGGTCAAAACTCAAACTACAGCAGCTTTAGAGGGTCAAAACTACAACTACAGCAGCTTTAGAGGGTCAAAACTACAACTACAGCAGCTTTAGAGGGTCAAAACTACAACTACAACAGCTTTAGAGGGGCAAAACTACAACTACAGTAGCTTTAGAGGGTCAAAACTACAACTACAGCAGCTTTAGAGGGTCAAAACTCACACTACAGTAGCTTTAGAGGGTCAAAACTACAACTACAGCAACTTTAGAGGGTCAAAACTCACACTACAGCAGCTTTAGAGGGTTTTTCAGCTTCTAAACAAGCCCAGACTGATGGGATGAATCAAACGTTGACGTGCGGTTATTAATTTCCTGTCAGGTGGATAATAACGTGGATAATAAGGAATAAACAATAATATAACATGTGGTTCCCAAGCAGCAGGAAGAGCACAGTTTAAACAGATGGCGATAAGCAAACTCATTTATAAAAATCTCAGAATAACCCAGATTTACTCAGCTTTTTTTTCAATTTAATGTCACGGCAGAGACGTCCGTTGTCGAGTTAATTAACAAACGACTGATAAGAGAAAGAGCGCGGAGTTGACACCTTGTCGTCGGAAAATGTCGCTATCTTCAGTGTCTTTGGACGAGCCGCCGATAACCTCTGGGCCTCGTGAACAGATAAGACGAGTTCATAAAACACAGCGAGGGCAGCTCTACAGGGAATTAACTCTTTCAGATTAAATAGTAAAGCACCGAGGGCAGGGTTTGTTCTGGTCGGAAAACAGGACAGGCTTAAAAACAGATAACGTCACAAGAGAACTGTCTGTATTGATTTATTTAGACACCTCTAACGGCAGAGGCTTTTATTGTGAAGGTCTCGACCAAAGGGTAAAGCACTTCCTGTCACAGAAGGACAGGAATAAATCACTGCTAAATATACATTAACACATCTAAAACTCAATTAAAAACTCTTGGCTTCAAGCTGTTTGTGTGCTCGCTGTTACTTTGAAAAATAATCTGTATTTAAAGAAAAACTCAACAAAAAACACCCAACACGTACCACTATATTCTAATTAATTTAAACAGAATTGTCTTATTTTGTTGTTTCTTCCTGAATCCCCGTTGTTCAGATTAATCATCACATCTCTGACCGGTTTCTACCTTTATCCAATTAAAAAGAAGATGGTGCTGTGTTTATTCCATTAAACATCAATTTATAAATTTTAAATATCAGTGAGGAGCTCATTATTGACACTGTATTGACCCTCCCCTTGTGGACACTCCTGGTACTGCAACAACAACAAAAAATCCATGTGTCTCCAAAATGAGAACGTAAACCTGGAAAATAAAAGAATAAATTGCAAAACTGACGCCTGGAAAATTCAAACTTACAAAAGTCTTGGTGGGTTTTATTGTCAAAGTTATGCAAAATGTAAATTAAACAGATTTCGCACAAAAAAAACGTCCTTTTAGCGTTTAAGGTTAGCGTATAAGACACAGAGAAATATCTGTGAGTCAAGTGGAAATAAATCAGATTATTTTATTTTATTTTGAGTTCTTAATAAATCCACTTATGTTAATGTCTTGAACTTTAATGCATGAGTAAAGCAGTTGTTTAAAGCTGAAAACATAGCTTTCACTGATGTTTTTTATTTGATTTAGCTCTTGGCCTGTATCACGAACACTTCAAACTGATAATCTGACCAAAACTGGGTGCAAATAACTTTTTAAAAACAATTATTAAATTAATATCACTAAACTGAGCTGATAATTACTGGACAAACTGTCATAAGCCTTGCTGAAACTTACATTGTACATAACAGGCAATAACTTTATGAATTATTATCACTCTAAAGTAATGGCAACCATATTTTCACCCGGTTCCTGGTCAACTCCCATAATTCATTTGGCCATAAATTAAGTGATTTGAATTAATAATTATCAATTTATTTAGAAAAAAAAAAAATCATAAGTAGCAAAAAAGCACAAAATATGTTCAAAATGACTTTTTTATAGTGTATTTATTATATTCCAAGTTCACTTTTATCAAAGGCTGTTGGAGACATGACAAAATAGATGGTATCAACTGAAAAAACTTTAACTTCTCATAAAAAGATGCATTTTATTTCTTGTATTTTACACTACTGTTTAGATAAAGTGGTTAAAATATATAGATTTAATGTCCCACAAGATAAAAATGTCCATTAATCATGGAATGCCTCCGTCTAAAGCTTTCCACAATAAATCACTGAAAGTTAAAGCACAGATCTGTGTATTTTTAATCTCAGCGCTGCATGACACACACAAACACTGCTTTGACACACTCCCAGGACTCGTGTTGGTCTACATTGGCTTTGATTCAATGTTAAACCAATAAAAGGGTAAATATTGCACAGCGAGTGTAAATCTCAGCAGAATTTATGTCAGAGCCTCAGCTGTTTCTGCCGTGAGCCTTTGTTTTAATTTGATTTTATGTCAAAGACCCAGTTGTCTGTTTGACTTTATGCAAAACTGAGAGGATCCGACACAAAACTGCGCAGCCTTATCCTTTCAACACTATTTATATTCACGCAAACAAGAGAATACAGTAGACGTTTATAGCAAACACGATCAGGAGAAACAGTGGCTGGCTCTCGGATAAACACAGAAAAGTGAGTGGAGCAAACTGCAGCTGTTTGCCCTTTTGGGTCCAAACGTAAATGGCTTTCTGTCATTACCGTTAACTGAATGTAGGGAATCGAATATATTTGCATCTCAAAAGGCTTCCAGTTATGCAAATGAACGCTGAGCCCCAGAAGACACCGCAGACCTATCAGTTCACGTTACAAACTGTGAAGACGAAAAATCCTTTTAGACCTCGACAGGGTTCCCAGGAGTCGTGGAAAAAATGGAATATGTTTGACCTGCAGCGACGAGGCATTACGCTTAAAGTAAAAACAGGATATAGCGCTTCAAATTTAATAAAGTCACAGCTCTGTCCTGTCGTTAAATGCAGGGTTCAGATCCAATCACATAATCACATGCACAGGCTGTATTTGTTTGCACCAGTTAGCACCTTCCATTGAAAATCAAGGTCGGCCATGACTTATTTAGGTTTAATAATACATTCATGGGCTGTAAAGACTGCACCAAACTCTGAATAATACAAATAATATATCATTTTTTCTCCAAAATACTAATCCATTTGACCAAACTGAAGTTTAGCGTTAGCTTAGCTGTGACTTCAGCGTCAGGACGACAATGATCTCCTCCTCGTTAAACATGACGTGATTGAATTGACAGTATTTATCTGTGTTTTACGTTGCCTCCCTTTTCTCTGTTGATGCTTTTCTTTTTTCAGCTGTTTCTCTGTTAAAAGACATATTCAGCTGAAAATACACTTTATCTGCAGCTATTAAACTTCCTGGAACGTCATGTGACAAGTGTCGACCAATGGGAGCGCTCCTTTTTCCAGCATGTTTTCTGTTCCTGAATAGAGGTTCTCATCTATTACAATCCTTTAGAATAAACAGTAGATGCATCAGAAAGACTGTTTTTTCACAAATTATTGCTTTTATAATAAACTATTTGGGGTTTAAACCTTTTTCTCAACTAGAAGAAAAAATATAAAGTACAGTCTATACTTAAACTATTCGTCAATGTGTAAAAGGGCAGTAATAAACAAGATAAATTTGGAAAATGGCAACAGACTGATTACATTTGTGATAAAAGTGAGTCTGGAAACTGTGGCTTAATATTTGTTGCTCGTCTTCTAGAAGCATTACGGCGACACTGACAAAAACTCACTGGATATTGGTTTATTGGTTCAAAATAAAGATTAAACTAAATCATTCTGGACTTGCACAGAACAGCAACAGGGTTAGAGTTATACACATAGACATTACACAGATGGAAATATGTGAAGACTATTTTTTGTTGCTGGATTCTTGAATTCCTTGAAACAGTCTGAGGAAAGGTCAGGAGCCCTGCAGGAGGCTTATTCACTGAAGAAGAGATGAATGTTCAATCTCATGATTAATCAGCAGGAAACCACTCTAATTACACACAGCAAATTAAAAAGGACCGTTGTGGTCATTTTAATTTTCTTTCCAAAGAAAATCTATTAGTCTCTGTCCACTTCCTCTGGGTCTTGTTACACATCAATGATTTATCGTCTTCCTTTTTCCGTTCGGGACAAAAGATGAGATATTTTAGACAATAGATTTATGTTATTCTGTATGTTTTATGTGTGTCCTTTTCCCTTTTGCTCAAACATAGCATTTGTTGAAACAGTTGAATGTTGAACTATTTTCTTTAAAAGATATAATGCTTTTTTTTATTTTTTTTATTTTTTTTTTTTGGCTTAGTTCGGACAGATAAACCAAATAATTGTGCACATTTGTTTTGCAAATCTGTCCAATTATCAGAAATACTTGACTTATTAAAGCAAACAATTATGGGAAAGCTGTAAAACTGTCTAAGCAGCTATTCTTCTGGTTTTTTATACAAAGAATTAGCCTAGTTTTTGGAAATTTGAGAAAAAACACAGAATAAACTGCCTTTCCCCCGACTTTACTCTGAGAATATATTTTTTTAGCTAAAGTTTACACAGGGCTGCTTTAAAAATAGTTATAAATTATCAGACTTTTTGCCTCCTTCTCACTCTTTAAACATCACACACGGGACTGAACCTCTCATCATTTATTTCAGTCTGACTACTTCGAAGTAACCTCTGTGTATCTTCCAAATCCCAAAGTGAGGTTTAAATACTGTACATGATCTGGACCTGAACTCTAAGAACTCTACTGGACCAGACTGTTCCTGATCCTGACCGTCTCCTCAGGTTTTTAATGGGCCCCAGTGGGATTTATGCTCAGAATCAGAATACTCCATCCACACGGAACACGGCTTTGATTCAAGTTTACGTGTCTCCTTTATTACGGTTTATACGGTGTTTTCATCCAATCTCTTTCCCCTTTTTGTAAACTTCTGG
>CM072153.1:21281098-21298659 GCA_036850595.1 Rhyacichthys aspro
CAAAGAAACCCAACTTGTGACTTTTTATCACAGATCACACGCTTGTTCTGTAAAACAACAACTGCCGATATTGTTTTCTATGATTAGTATGAGTCATTGATTAGACTGATGTTAAATATACTCCCGAATCTTGTTGATTATATTTGGTTTAAAGTCTTTTGTCAGAAGCAGAATCTCGCTGTGAATACACTCTTTACCTGAACTAAACTAATCCACGTGAAGAAAATACCACAAATACACCGTTTTGGTCAGTTAAAAGTTTGTTTCGATTTTGAATTGATTAAAGTTAAAGCAGAACCTGTTACAAACTCAAACATGGGAAATTATAGAAACTAGGCACAGCTTTATGAAGATTTTTCTCTTTTAAATGAATTATTAAAGCATCCGAGTTTCAAAAAGTCTGCTTCAAATCTGTTTATATCAAATACTGGCATTTTTACGATGTTGTTTCTGTCGCAGACGTCCATCTTCAGGAGTTTTATAAATACAAACTCAAAGTGGAGAGCAGCCGCAATAGAATAATAAATAATAACAATAGCAATAAATAAGAGGCATTTCAGGAGCCTGTGACAAATCCAACTAAAACCTGTTCAAATCCAACTAAAAACTGTTCAAATCCAACTAAAAACTGTTCAAATCAAACTAAAAACTTTTCAAATCAAACTAAAAACTGTTCAAATCAAACTAAAAACTGTTCAAATCCAACTAAAAACTGTTCAAATCAAACTAAAAACTGTTCAAATCCAACTAAAAACTGTTCAAATCCAACTAAAACCTGTTCAAATCCAACTAAAACCTGTTCAAATCCAACTAAAACCTGTTCAAATCCGACTAAAACCTGTTCAAATCTAACGTCCATCTTCAGGAGAAACTCGTGCTTCTTCAGGGGTTTCCCGTTCCAAACCGTCCCGTATCAGAACACCAACGAAAACTAATCTAAAGGAAGCCGTCTGCCGCACCTCCAGCCTCTCCTTTTTATATTCATTTAAGTTTTTAAACTCAAACACAGACGTTTCTTCTGTGACGTGTGTGTATTCGAGGCAGATTTCTCATCAGTCCTGAGAGTGTGTGTGTGTTTCCTGGTGACACATCTTCACCTCACGCCTAACTTTTCCATCACCAGCTCGGCCTCAGAGGCTCGAACTGACACCGGGACGTCCATCAATCGTGTAAAGTCGTGTAACTGACTGTGACACGGCTGTGAAGGAGGAGAGCTCAGATCAAAAGCCTCTCTCTGTCAGAGATTACCCGTCGTTTCTTTGATTTGTTTCCCGGCTTAGAGAGCCAGGGTCCGACCGCACTCGGCGCTGACGGGCCCCGGGGCACGGAGGGCTCCGCCGCGACAGCAATGTGACGCAACGCTCTTCTACCGACTCCGCGTCACAACAAGGCATTAAAGCCAGCGTCCGTCTGAAGTCAAGTCTCTCAGAGCATAATTTAGAGCTCCTCTGTGCTATTCACTTACACCAATTCTTTTTCCACCTTGAAAGAAATCGTTAAATATTTCCAGTGTCTCTTAGTTAAAAGTTTTCTAAAGTTATCAGTTCAAACCCAGCTTTCGACTGAGCCTTATGAGAAAATAATGATTCTGTATGTCTGCTTTTGAAGAACCAGGAGGAAAATATCTGATGAACATATATCAGCCTGTGTTTCCTTCAATGAAACCAAGCTCTGAGATCATCAAATAAATAATACCCCAGTCTGTCCTCAGTGTCCTCCGTCTAATTAAAATAAACCTGTCACAGTCGAGAGTCCCTCGGGTTTCTCAAGGCACAATAAACAACAGTGAAGCACCGTCGCTTCTTGCTTTTATTGAATTGAAGAGAGCATCTTTTGGGATTTGAAAGAAGCGTGCAGCTGAAAACAACGTCTGCTTCTCAACAAAGCAAAAAAAATGTTACAGCAAATACAGAATGTTGTTACATCTCTCAGATAACTTCGTTCTGAACAATTAATATCACTGAAAAACTTGTGGAAGACTTAAGAAGATAGTGTTTAGAGTTTTAATGGCATTAATATTTCAAACACTACAAAAAAAGTACAGAAAATGGCTTATTTTTACAATGTGAGCTCCAGAACCAACCATCTTCCTCATTTGGTGATTGACATGTGTAAAGCCCCGCCTTGTATTAATCCTATATAAGGGCTCAATATATTCCGCCCAGAGACTTGAATTTGGACAAAAAACACTGAAACTAACTGGGATTCACTTTACTTTTGAGAGACTGGAGGAGAAACGACACAAACAGCAGGATATTATTATAAAAATCAAGTAGCTTTAGCATTAGCTGTAGCATTTAGCATGATAGCATTAGCTTAGTTTTCAAGCAAAGGGCTGTTATAATGCGAGAAATCCAAAAAATATTCCAAAGTTTACAGGAAGAAATAGTAAAAAAAAAACAAACAAACAAAATGAAATTATGACTGACACTGACTTTAGTTTAGCCGCATAAAACATAAGAAAATTAAACTTGTGTCAGGAATAGTACTCACTTCTTTGAGCAGTGTTTACAGCAGATCCATACAAATATATCTTTTGTCGACTGAAAAGCAAAAACATCACTTAACCTCCACTAAACACTGTGTAACAAAGCTTTTCTCCACAAAACATGTAATCTTCTAAATGACTATAGACCTGTCGCCGAACCAAATCATTTTTATATTACACTGAGGATTAAGGACCAATTACCAACAGTTAAATTGCTCCTTAATTTTGGAGCTCGGATCAATAAAGACCAGCTTCTGGCAGAGTTAGTCGCTTGGAAACTTTTCAGCTCAAAACCCAAAGTAATTAGGTCTGGTCTTCCAACAGTTCAGGGTGAAGCTGAGATCGAAGTTAATTACAACTAAATTACATATTTTCCCATTTCTCAGAGACATTAAACAAACAGAGACAGCGCAGCTCTTACCAACAATGAGACAAAGGGAACTGTTAAAACATAACCACAGTAAAAGTTTTTAACATAAGAGTTTTTACAAAAGGGAATAGTTTTGTGAGGGATTATAGACTCAAAAAGTGGAGAGCGGCCGCAATAGAATAATAAATAATAACAGTAGCATAGCAACAAATAAGAGGCGTTTCAGGAGCCGAAGACTGACAAATCCAACTAAAAAAACTCAAATACAAATGAAATCTGATCAAATACAACTGGAATTTGTTCAAATACAACTGAATCTTAATCAAATTCATCTAAAACCTGTTAAAACCTGTTCAAATCCAACTAAAACATGTTCAAACTAACTAGCAACCTGTTTAAGATCTGGTATAAAATCTGTCTGGAGGAATTCTAGCTGAAGAACTGGGATTCTAAGGAGTCTGAAGGAGTCTGGGGGGGGGGGAGGAGTCTGGAGGAGTCTGGAGGAGCTCTGGAGGGGGTCTGGAGGATTCTGGAGGAGCCTGGAGGGGTCTGGAGGAGCCTGGAAGAGTCTGGGGGGAGTCTGGAGGGAGTTTGGAGGAGTCTGGGGGGAGTCTGGAGGAGTCTGGAGGAGTCTGGAGGAGCTCTGGAGGAGCCTGGAGAGTCTGGGAGTCTGGAGGAGTCTGGAGGAGCTCTGGGGGGAGTCTGGAGGAGCCTGGGGGAGTCTGGAGGTCTGGAGGAGCCTGGAGGAGTCTGGAGGAGTCTGGAGGAGTCTGGAGGAGTCTGGAGGAGTCTGGGGGAGTCTGGAGGAGCCTGGAAGAGTCTGGGGGAGTCTGGAGGAGTCTGGGGGAGTCTGGAGGAGCCTGGAGGAGTCTGGAGGAGTCTGGGGGAGTCTGGAGGAGTCTGGGGGGCTGGAGGAGCCTGGAAGAGTCTGGGGGAGTCTGGAGGCGGAGCCTGGAGGAGTCTGGAGGAGCCTGGAGGAGTCTGGAGGAGTCTGGGGGAGTCTGGAGGAGCCTGGAGGAGTCTGGAGGAGTCTGGGGGAGTCTGGAGGAGCCTGGAAGAGCCTGGAGGAGTCTGGAGGAGCCTGGAGGAGTCTGGAGGAGTCTGGAGGAACCTGGGGGACTTGTTTTGAGCGTTTAATGTCGTGAGGAAAGGATTTTTTTAATATAAAACCAATCATTTCAACTCGAGAGATGTTTGACTGATTGTAAATCCAAGTCTGAATCAAAGTCAGACAACTCCACGGCTCTGATCACAAACATCAACTTCACTTTTCACGAGCTGCTCGACACTGCTCTGGACCCACCGCTCGTTTTTAAAGGGTTTAAAACTGCAGCGTGCTCATCGTCAGCAGGACAGACGTGAAGTGTTGTGACAGCTCAATTTAAGCCCAGCTGGAGCCACGTTTCTCTGTTTGATGGTTTTAAAGCTGATAGATGCCCTCCTGCTGCACAAACGCTGGAATAAAGTGAAAGTTTGTCATTCCCAAAGCTGCAGGACTCGGCTTTTTTGTGAAACAGTGTTGGTACATTTCATTTTTGAGTTCTTTCTGGTTCTGTCATGTCCCCAGCTCCACGGAGACACACTGGAGAGCTGAGTTACTGGAGCTGAACGGCTGCGTGGGCTAATCCTGTGGAAAATGGCCATTAGTCCCACTGCTTTGAGGATAGATCCAGAAAATAATAATAAAAAAGATGATGGAAATGCCAGAGACACCTATAGGCAGGACTGAGCTGAAAATATTTGACAGGTGCGTGAAGTTGACCCACGGCTCCTAAAGTTTTCCATTCGTCTGATTGAAGTGCAGCCAGAGCGACAACACAAATGAGAAGGAGACTTTTTTGCTGCCGTAAGGCTTTCTAAAAAAACAATTTTAACACCAAATAGAAGAAACTGTTCAGGTGTATCCACAAAACAATAGATCTGTGTTAGACTAGAGTCCTCCATCCAAAACCTAGTGTCAAAGCAGTCACTACGTTCACAGATCACTGCAGCTGTTCACTTTATTGTCCAAGGCAGAGGTGGGAAAATATTCACCTTCTGTTCCTTTGTAGAAGAAGAAATACAACTCTGGTAAAAGTAGAAGAAGTGATTCAAAAGTAAAGTAAAAAAGTATGTTCTCTGAAATGTACTTTTGTATTTTTTCTATCAATGACACACAAAACTCTGCATCAAGTTCAGACCGAATTATCAAGACTGCACCAGTATTGCAATTGCGCCCTCTCTTATTTTGGCGGGGCTTGATTTCCCCTCTTTTGTTAGTTTTACGTCATGTCGTCTGCGAAGGTTATAAAAGTGTTTTGACAAAGTAAGGAGTAGAAATGACAAGTATCTTGGTTCAAAAGTAGGGAGTAAAAGTTCTCGACAGATAAATAAATACTCAAGTAAAGTACAGATACCTGAAAAAACTACTTAAGTACGGTAACGAAGTACAAATACTTTGTTACTTCCCTCTTCTGGGCCTTTTAATGCATTTAAATGACAGTTGTAATTATAATTTTCTCTGTGTGGGATCATCTCGTTGATCAATCACAGCTCAACAAGGAAATAAACGAAGGAAATGGATTATTCTGTTGAAAATACGTCTTATTTTACAGAGAAACAGCTAAAAAAAAAAAAAAAATAGAGAAACAGCAGCAAATTAAGCCTGAATAAATGTTGAAAAAAACAAACTCAGATGCTGGAGCTTTAAACTAACCAAGACTAACCAGACTTTTTTGTCTTTTCCAATTATTTTTTACATTCCTGTGGCCTTATTTCCCAACAGAAATGACAGTTTCTAATAGCATTGAAAGGGTTTGTTCACAAAAATTAATTGGATTTTCTTTTATTTCCTCTGTTTTTAATCCAACTTCACATTTGTGGAAAACTTGTATTTGAGTCGAGGTTGTCTAGAGCTTTGTGTAAAAAGAACATTAAAGGCACAACCACATTTTAATGAACTCTGTGTCTGTCCAAGTTTTTAAAGCACTTTCATTTGTTTAATTGTATTTAAATGTAGGAGTTAATGAGAAAGCGCTAATAAAAATGAGGAGTTAAAGAAAAGAGAACTGCTGGAATGAAGTGCTACAGAGAAACAAATGCCCTTGAATTGCTCTAATGTTTTTTTGGAAATGCATTAGTCAGTGTTTGGCTGCAGCCGGCTGTATTTTGTGGAGACAGCGTTATTCGAATCGAATTTTTTGACGTCTGCAGATGAACATGAGGAGCAGGTGAACATGAGGTGAAGTGTTTTGGCCTCGGGGAAAGGATTAGGTGAACTCCAAACAGGAAAGTTTGTTTCATCGTACATTTTGAACCAATTTTCCAACAGCAAGAAGAAGATATGTGTGTGTGGTGAATTATTAAAGCAAAAAAATGAATGTAATGTTTCAAATTTCTGCAAAAAGAACCCTAAACTTTTAAAGTGCTTCTTAAAAACCAAAGAGTGTCTGTAATTTTTCCAAACGAGGCTTTAGGACGAGCTTTGGAAACACTTATTTAACGAAGAGAAAGGAGTCGTTATGTGAGATTAGCAGCTGTTTTAGAGACTCGTGTCTTTAAAACTGGCTTTACTTTTGAGACACAGATGTATTATAGCATTAAGGCTCAGCGCGGACACTCAGGGATGGTTCTGGCAGCGCAGATAGACAGCGCCGCGGACCCCTGCTGTTTGAATTCAAGGGATCCGCGGAAAAAAACCACAATAACAGGCTGCGTTTGGAGCCGAGAAGCAGAGAAAGAGAAAAAGAAGAAGAGGAGGAAGTGTGTGGAGGATGAACACGTACAATGTTGATTATGATGTTATGCTTTATTGTGTAACGTGAGTAAAACTAAAGAAATGGACTCGAGGAAGGTTAAGGAACGTATCGGAACAAGAGGTTTCTTTAGCTCGAGATGGCGACCTGACAAACCGGCTCAAATCTAAACGTGCAGTAAAGCTTTTGTGTTTGAGAAAGGTCGACTCTCGGATAAAAAACGACAAATCCTGACAGACCCTCAGCATCTGTCTTCCATCTGCTGTCCAAACCTCAATAAGAGTCTAAAGCAGTGGTTCTCAAACTGTGCTCAGACTTTCTTAAGTGTTTAATTATTTGGGAAGTCTCAGAAGTTGTGTTTTTTTTTCCTTTTTGAGCGTGCAGCTGCTTTATCGTCCACTAGAGGGAGTTTATTTTGTTCACGTTTACTTTGTTAAATTAAAGATCATTACAAACCAAATGTGGGAAGTCTGTTTGTGTGGAACAAAGAGGGAAAATGTTCTTTTAATTAGACAATAAACTTTCTTTCACTTCTTATTGTAGCAGCATCGCCTTTTTAGCCGTATTTTCCGTCTTTAATTCAAAATAAAATAAATTCTGTCGTGTTAGCAGCCCTGCAATGACCGTCTGTCCTACTTTGTTACTATCGGACAATGTTTTTCGTTTTTTCACTCTGGAGCTGCTCAGCGCTGCGTCCAAAGCTTAATCAGAGTAATCCGTAAACATGCAGCAGTAACGCGACGATGAGCAGCGTTATCCCGCCTCGTTACACCTCGCTGTGATCGGAGGAAGAAGTTCAACCGTCAGTAACAATGGGCTAAACAAGCACACATTGGTAGACGCTATTACACAGCCTCGTCTCCGACACCTTATTCCATTAAAGTGAAATCCTTGGCACCTGTCGACGCTGGCAAATGCAGCAGCCAAGCCATTTCACATCCACCAATTACCTCCGGAGGTTTCCCCAGCGCCACAGGACGGTGTGAGCCGGAGTGATGTCAGAGCTAAAATTAAACCGTCCACAAACAAAACACAGAGATCCCAGAAGCCCGTCGACACGACTGAGATACCGGACGCTTCTGGGACACGTCTGTGAACCCAGGCGGAGGTCACTGAACAGAAAACAAACACAAACTGAGGGTAATCGTCTCTGTTCTCGGCGCTGGTCGGGGACAAAACATCTAAAAACAAAGGCAACATGTTCTGTCAAAAGAACTCAAGGCTTGAATTTGTCCCATTTATCGTTGTTTTCGTGATATTTCGTGCACGTATCCCATCTTTGTCGGTCCCACTGCCCTTTTATTATCACTGGGTCTGGTTTCTGTAAAAGCTGCAACTGTGACATAATATCTACCTGTCACTAAAACTCTTTACATCAAGTGGCAAAAAGTAATAACAGTAAATGTACGGCGTGGGGCAAAGTATTTAGACCTGTCGCTTCTCAGCAAGACTGTCCCAGGTCAGGTCCAGGGGCAGACGGGGCAATTCTGTCTCACACCAACCTTGATAAACATGCTCACTCATCCTCTAGTCGATAACCACGACCAAACTACGACCAAACCACGACCAAACTACGACTAAACCACGACTAAACTACGTCCAAACCACGACTAAACTACGACCAAACCACGCCCAAACCACGCCCAAACTACGACCAAACCACGACCAAATCAAGACCAAACCAAGACTAAACCACACTAAACCAGACCAAACCACACTAACAGACAAACCACCCAAACTAACCAAACCACGACCAAACTACGACTAAACCACGACTAAACCAAGACCAAACCAAGACCAAACCAAGACCAAACTACGACTAAACCACGACTAAACCACGACCAAAACACAATCTAGATCTGAGAAGCTCCTGAGCACCGCTTGTTTAGTTTTTTTTGTTCAAGTAGAAACCATCAAACCATTCTGTTCTGAACATTTTGAGTGAAATCATCGTTGGCTCCTCTCTTCTACAGATGCTGCTGGGTGTTTGGGAATTAAACTGTGGGATGATTTTAAAAAGCCCAGCTCAGAAGGCGAACCCACAGGAGCAACACAACACCCTGCAGGCCTCGTCCTGTGAGCAGCTCTGTGTGCTTCTCTGAGCAGCATTGATCAGTGGGATCTTTGTGAGCGAGTGTTTGGCCCTCGGCCAAAAGACACTCAGGGATCGACTGCTGAGACGCTCCAAAGGACAAATTACTGTCAGCTGTGTTGGCAGCTTCACAGCGGGAATATTTGTAGACATTTACTGTTGACATGTGCTCAGACTGCTCTTACCCTTCAGAGAGTGCTGCTCACAAACTGGAAATGCTAAAGGGCATTTAAAGTGCACAAAACAACACAAAACAGAAGTTTCAAACAATAACAGAAAAAAGTGTGATCACAAGCAGCTTTTTTCTATGAGTCAGTGGTCCCACCTGCTCAGCTCCAGTCCATCAGTCTGAGCCCTGTCTGACTGAAACTAACAGTAGAACAGGACACATTCATGTATAATGTAGTGTATATAACACGTGTTGTTTACAGGAACGTTGGCTTTGGGCATGAAGAAGAGTGACATCAGTCAGCTAATCGCAGGGCTAACATTTAGAGACACACACTTCATTCAGGAACCTATGGTCTGTTCCTCCAGGATTGATTCTCTTCCTGATCTGAACCTCACACTGGAACAAGGCTTTAGAGACACACTTGGGCTGGAGCTCTGATGTAGACCTTAGTTTGGTCAAAATACTGTTAGCTTTAATTAGGATTTAGCCACAATAATAAAAACTACTGGTTTTAATTGTTGCTACACGCAGGTCTATAACACGTTCACTGTACGAACTCCTGGAGCACAGCGTTTAAATGTTGTATTTTCTGTACGTTTCTCTGACCGTGGCTCGACTCCTGACTGTTTCATCTTCAAACATCACTCCTCCTGCACGGACCCGTCTGCCTTTACATGAATAAAATAAAAGCATAAACATTTGAAAGCTGTTGTTTGTCCCTGACGTCTCTGAGGCTCGTTGTCACGGGTTACAGTTTCCGTTCAGGGGCTTGTTTTGTCACTGATGTATGTTTGTGACTTCTGAGAGTGTACACAGTCCGGCTCGAGCACAAGGTTTATAAATCCACGATGTAAGGCTTGTACAGCTTTGTTCTTTAGGCGGAGAGCACACTGTAATCCTGGCTTATCTGTGCCGCTCATATATGACACTGTGAGTGGTAACGGATCCAATCCAGCCTGTTTGTTCTGCTCCGAAAGGCAGCAGCCTCCTTCCATTTATATCAAAGTCGTTTGATTTTAGATGCATTTTGAATGACGAGAGGCAGAAGTCACAGAAGTCGCAGAAGCCTCCGGTCTGTGATTTTCAGATTAGACCGTGTGAAGGATTAGGATGTTACAGACAAATACCTGCTAAGATTAATCCTTTGATGCGTCCGCCCAGAGACACGCAGATAACCTGAAGACTTTTCTCCGTTAAATATCCTCTAATTGTCAGATAATATACTTAATGAGGCTCAGAAGTAGCCCTTGGGTTGTTTTATTTTTCTTTGAGCATTGTTCAGTCTGACTTTGGACTAAATTAGCAGGACGTCTACCCTTCGTAAAACTATAAACTGTCTTAAAAGCAAAGAACTTCTTATTATTTTAGTATAAACCTTTCCAGATCGGCCTCTTTCTTGATAAAAATTAAACTAAATAAATAAATAAATCACAAAGTGTGGCTAAATGATGTTCAGAGCCCTCGGGCTGAGCGTCTGTGAGAGTCCAGGGCAGGTGCCAGAATGGGTTTTTTTTGGCCTCGACTCAGAGTTGACCCACTTTTAAGGATCAAAACATTTAGAGCTACATCCCGAACCTTTTGGCAGCGTCTAATCCTGCTCCTCAGACGTCCGCAGTGCACCGCTTCACTGCAGCCTTTCAACTCCTTGACTCTTTTATGTCTCTTTTAACGTCATTCCTCTTTAGACTTTTTAACCTCGTCTCCCTCAGTGAAAGGTTGTTTGTGAATGTTTGATTTTAAACAGCGTTCTGGTGTCTCTTGTGGAGGAACTTGAACCATCAGGTGAGTCTCGCTGATGAAATGAGACACAATCTTTAACAGATGGGGATTAGTTCCTGGATCACTTGTGTCTCTGTTTCAACATGTTTCATTAGTTTGTCTTCAGGGAGTTTGAGAAGAATAACACTTTAAAAAGGGCACTTACATCATGATGTCAAACTGACAGCAATAAAAACATCTCTTTGTTGTTTGCAGTGATTTTTTACTGACAGTTTTTGTGTTGTTGTGCGAATCCTTTGAGTCTATGATGTAAAGTTGCACCTTTAATGGAGATGTTATTTCAGTTTAAAAGAGTAACAGATACAAAACTGACTTTCAAGAGTCTGAACTTACAAGTTTTTGAAGAATCAGTCGTTAGCTTCAGAGTTAAAACCATTCTTTTGTGTTTAAACTGTTGCTCTGCAGATTGTTTGTGTTCTGAAATCAAAATGAAACTCACTGTATTGAACAATTAAACATCTGCTCTGACATTTCACATATAAGCTTAAACTCTTAAAGGTACACTGCCCAAACCAGACCAAAATAACTCTCCAAAATACTAATCCATTTGACCAAACTGAAGTTTAGAGTTTAGCGTTAGCTTAGCTGTGACTTCAGCGTCAGGACGACAATTATCTCCTCCTCGTTAAACATTACGTGATTGAATTGACAGTATTTATCTGTGTTTTACGTTGCCTCCCTTTTCTCTGTTGATGCTTTTCTTTTTTCAGCTGTTTCTCTGTTAAAAGACATATTCAGCTGAAAACACACTTTATCTGCAGCTATTAAACTTCCTGGAACGTCATGTGACAAGTGTCGACCAATGGGAGCGCTCCTTTTTCAAGCCAAGGTTTTCTGTTCCTGAATAGAGGTTCTCATCTATTACAATCCCTTAGAATAAACAGTAGATGGATCATAAAGACTGATTTTTCCACAAATTATTGCTTTTACAATAAACATTTTAGGGTTTAAACCATTTTCACAGCTAAAAGAAAAAAATAATCAGGTACAATCTTTTTAACTAACACATAATTAAAGCTTCAGCACAGTTCTGAGATTATAACCAATTGCATCTCACGTGTATTCAGATAGATTCAGTTTGCTGTTCGAAATGTAAAATGGAAGAAGTCCTTTTATTTATTTATTTATTTTATACAAAGCATATTCATATCGTCAGAGGCAGCACACTGTTGTATTGAATCTTAAAATGAGGTCTCCCATTAATCCAAATCTGTCTGTAGATAATATTCATTATAAAGAAGCATTTTACATCAGAGAAAACAAAAGAGAAAGTTGTACACAAACAGGAACAGATCACACACAGAGAAATGAACTCTTCCTGTATTTATATAATTAACACAGATAAACCAATGCTATTAATAAATCAAATACTGCTATAGATTTGTAGTTTGATAAAAAGTTTCCCAAAGATTGTGGAGTTCTAGTGCCTCTGCCAAGTTCCAGTCCATGTTGTGATGATTAAAAGTAAAAGTTGGGATCACTGCTTCCAATTTTTTATTTACTTTTAAGGCCTTGCTGCCAAGATGTTAAATATCCCACACAGCTGTGACCTTTAAGCACATTAACAAACTCTGAAAACGGATGACTCAGGTTTAACGTGGACCATTTAGACACAGACCTTTGTCCTCATTATAAATATCTAAATAAAATATAGCATTATACTGTTATAATACACTTCGCTGCTTGTATTAAACTCATCAGAACAAATAGTGTTGGTGGGAAAGGCTTTTTAATGTCAAGCTAAAGCAGAATTCTGAACAAAGTCTGGTGCCATCAGACAGAACTAAAAATATCACAGCTAAAGGCAAATCCTGTCATTAAAAATCCCCCTCACTTCTTCAGAAACAGAAAACACTTCCCACAGCTGGGTTCACGGCTCGGGAGGATTCACCAGGATTGTTGTGTGTGGAGCAGCTAAGGCTAATTAAAAGCTCCGATTCCATATCAGTTTCTATTTTATTTCATTAGTGCATGTCTTTTAAGGAAGTCCTGGAGTTTTAAAAGTCTGCTCCACTGTTTGGATTCACGACTGTCACATTTACAACTTATTTTCACCATTTTTCATGAACAGATCTTGCTTCAATCTCTTGTTTGTGTAAATTTATAGGAAAACAAAAGCCTATTTGTGTTTACATCCATATTGCCTACTGATAAAATGCTCTATTTTCCAACAAAACATACATTTAGCGTATTTTATTTTAAACTTTAACTTTAATCACAAGAGTAAGGCATATTTCACGAGATAAACATTTCTATTTTTCCTGTTTTTTCCTGTTTTTGTCTGTTGTCTCAAGCTTCTGTAAAAATCCAACTAAAACCAAGAGTCTCTGATGTTACACAAAGTTTATTTTTCTTTAAGTTGTTCTGAATTATTTGAGAAGATCCTAATGTTTTCAAAACTTACACCTTTTTCTTTGACAATCTTTGACATCACTTTACAGATTTCTTTTTCCAGACTTGCACCTCATATTGTTCCCACTAAAAAACGTCATGTTTTCTAATCATTTCTTTAGTCGTAAGTGCTCTGACCTTATCTCTGACCCTAAAGCAAACCGATGCCCGTCTAATTAAAGTTTTAAACACAAAATTGCAGGGTTAATGAGCTGCTCGCACAAGCCCGCCGGCTGAATATTACCGCTGTAATTAAAAATAAATCAGCGTTAGGAACTCACCAGCAGATCCTTCACGATAAAGACGTTGGAGGCAAACCCAGAAATAAAGCAGGCTTTTGGACCCCTGCTGTGGCCCCAAAGATTAATTCAATGATAGCAAAATAACCACGTGCTTTGGTGGGTTGTATCTGTCGGCTCTAAAGCTGGAGAAAGTTGGCGTAAAAAATCACCCGAGCCTCGGTTGGATTAGAAGACAAAACACCGACGAACAGAAAAGTATTTATTTTCTGTGAAACTGCCAGAGTCTGTCTCATTTTAACGAAGGTTGGAAAGAAAAACAAAACAGAAAACCATCCGTCTAGTTCTGAGGCTGTCAAGACTTTCTGTTGAATTGTAAAGCCATCATTTAAAATTTGTACAAAATGTAAATCACTCTTACACAGTTCATCAGGTTTGAAGAGCAGCACATCCTTTTTTAAACTGATGAAGATCTTAAAGTATCTTCTAGGTCTGTTGTAAATATAAATACTCTTTGTCCCAGGTTATTTGTGTGCCACTGCTGTTTAACCCAGACCTTTCAAAAATCCATAAAAGGACTTCCTGGAGTAGAATACATTTACCCAATGGCTCCTCTTGAACAGAAAAGCCCATTATTTTACCAATGGCTGATTATATTCATCCATCATCGGGTAGTGCTCCTTTAAGAGGTCAATTTCAGCCCCAAGCTCCACTTTGAGCACCTCTGATCCAGGCTTTATCATCGAGATTCAGTAAAAACCTTTGGAATAGGGATGTACACAAACGATAACGAGGAAGTAAACGGGGAGTATATGATTTTTTTTAATGCATCACCACCTGATAACATTTTGTAACAGGAATAATCTGTGAAAAAAAGCTTTATTATCAAGGATTTTTATAGATGAGATGTTTTCAGTCCTGAACAGAAGCTTTGGCCAATCACAAACGAGCTTGTTGTGGGGCGTGGAGCTGGGGGCGTTCCCATTGGTCGACACATCTCGTCAATAAGGAACTGATAAACTAGAAAGTGTACATTTAGCGCTGGATAGGTCTTTTGAGTCGGCGAAACGGCACAAAAATGGAAAACATCAACAGAGAAAAGGTAAAACACAGATAAATACTGTCAATTCAATCACGTAATGTTTAACGAGGAGGAGATAAAAAGTCACAGCTAAGCTAACGCTAAACTCTAAACTTCAGTTTGGTCAAATGGATTAGTATTTTTTGGAGGAAAAACTGGTCTGGTTTTATTTTTTTTTTAATAAAAGAGAAGCAGGAGAGGTCCTTAGGCTGATTTTGGAGGAGAGTGGAGTGAAGACAATCAGAGAATAGAGCTTTAAATCTAGACTAACTGGAATTAATTTTTAACGAGTGTCATAAACAGTGCTCTTCTTGCTTTTGCAGTTCTTTTTCTGCCTACATACATACAAGAGACATGATTCCATCTACATTAAGGTTATTTGATTTGATTTACCTGCAGATATATTTGCCTAAATGTCTGTCTCGTCTGTTTTTCAGGTTTGTTTTGGTGGACTTCATGTTCGGGCGGACGTTGGATTGATTGAAAGAGACGCCTCATGTTGTAAACAAAGACGTGTAGAACGGCGCTGTCTGACTCTGATGTACAAGCTGCAGGACTGTGATCCTCTGACATCAGCTGCGCTCGCTTTGATTTACAAAAGCAGTACAGAAGAAACCCGCAGGAGGGAAACAGATCGAGGAAAAGTTTCTAGGATTTGGCTTTGAGTTAGATTTTGGTACGTTTTATGAGAGACTGTGGGAGAGAAACGTGGAGCTCTTCACTTTCTGTTTTAATGTATTTTATAGATTGTTTCTTGTATTCTGTTTGTTTCAGTGTTTTTGTTGTGTATTATTTTGTCATTTTTAATGCCGTAAAGCACTTTGGCTTTGGTTGTTGTGGATGTTCTACACAAATAAAGGTTGATTAAAGCTTAGTCACAATAAAAATGTTGTTGTTTGTGTTGCTTTTACACTGGACTGGGCGTTTAATTGTAGTATTTGCAGTAAGTATATAGTATCTTAAGACCTAATGCAGTTTCTTTGAGGCTTTATACATTAAGGTAATTTATATTGAGATGTTGTTGTCAAGATTGCATCAAGATCAGAAGCAATTTACAGTAAAAAAAAATCTAAATAGTTCAAGTCCAGATTGTTGGAGGTTAAAGTTTGGAGGAAGAGGCAGATTTTTAACTCAAAATAATATGAAATGAGACATTTTCATGGAATACTAAGCCTTTTTTGGTCTTGGTTGGTGTTAGTTGGTCTTCTACATTTGGTCTAGTTTTTGTGAGCTTTTTTTCTGAATAAACAGGAGACTGAGCAGTTTTATTTAGGGTTCAAGAAATGTACAAAAAAGACTTTCTCAAAATCATGACGTGACCTTTTGCCTCACTTCGTCTAAAGCTTTGTCACAGTTTTTGAAGAAATTAAAAGAGGAGGCTGCTCTTCAGATCTTTGTGTTTTCATGTTGATCCCAGACAGACTCCATTATGTACTTATATATTTCATAACGGTCTCAGGTGTAGTTTGAGGACGTTGTTTACACCAAGATCCTGGTTCAGAGAGTGGGACGATATTAAAACAACATTCACAAACAATATATATGTTTAAAACACCACTATAACAGCCAGCAGTAAATAGTAATTGAAGAAAGTGTCATGATTTCTGCCCAGTTTCAACTCAACGACCCATTAAAGAGTTGATGGAGGTTGAAGAGTCTCATCATCAGTGTTGGGACGGGGTTTCTCTTTTTCTTTGTTTTTCTTTGTCTTTTATAGAGATATAATAAATAAAGAGCAGATTACCGACTAAAGCCCTTTACTTGCTGAATATCTTTTGCATAACACCTTCTAATCACTGATCACTCAAAACTAAAAACGACATTTATTATAGTTAGTATTTCAGCATTAATTATCAAATTTGACAGAACTGAGCCTGATTATTTCGTCTAAATGGATTTCAGATGTGTGTGATGTCTAAAAAAACGTATAAAATAATGCTGAATTTGGGGATTTTTACAGCTATTGGTCAAATATACATTAAATATTGTCATGGATCTGGCAACACTCGTCAACAGTAAAGATTGTTGGTGAAAATATACCATTTATCAGAAACAGGAAGGTAACTTATATTGAATTTTCAGGGGCTTGTGTGTAATCTCTTTCCTTCTCAGTCCTTTTCACTCTGAAGAAAGAAAAATAACATCTGGGTTTGACTTTGAAGATGTGCAGTGTTTAAGTGAACTACAAACAGTCTGGACAAACATTTAAAGCCTTTTGGGACAGATTTCTTCCAACAAAGCCTCTCCTCGGACCGTTTCCTCGTCTGAACTCGTCCCTGACAGACTTACAGACTTGTGCAGCGTCGTCCATCGTTCCTGGACATCTGCCCGCTCTCCTAATGTTTCCAGTCCATCTGTTTTCCCCCGACCTTCTCTTTTTAAACCGCAAACTCTCCTCGGAATAAGTTCGCTTTAAATTGACTTCTTAAAGCATCTGCTCCGATCTGCATCTGTCTTCGTTCGGGGCCGGACTTGTGCCTCTTAAAAGTCTCCAAGTTTGTGTCGGAATCTGAAAGTGGGACGTGTAGCTGTGAGCTTGTTACACTTTTCTCGTGTGGCGTCAGAAATTTGAAGTTGTCAGTTGATGCAAAACCAAAAAAAAAGGTTAAATGGATGGTTTTGAGGCAGATAATAACAACAAATCGTACTCCATCATCAACAAAAACTGCCATCTCTGCCATTGTCTCCGGGCCGTCACTGTATTGTTGTTTATATCATTGTTTATGTCAGATTCCCACAATGCTTAGCGCTCGTGACGTGTGAGGACTGTCAGTAACTTCAGCTTAAAAAAATGGTCCGAGAACTTTCTAGACGACTGATTTCCATCTTGTTCTGAGAAAACCAGAAATAGGAAATCCAGAAATTACATTTAATTCTTCAGTAATAATGTCTTTCTGAATGAAATGAAACAGTTAATAACCTGTTCCGGCTGGTATTCAGGTTCAAGCGTTAACATAGTTTATATTTAAATCCGTTTGTGTCTGACATCACTTCAGCGACGCTCAAAAACCTGAGTCTGATTGATCTCTTCTCAACTCCTCTCCTTTCGTTGGATTTCATCTGTTTGTTCATTTTCGTTTTATTCATTGAAAAAGTGTTGATAGATTTAGAGTTTTCGTTCTCATTTAGATCTTTTTATTTAGTTTTCAAAAATATAAAAACAAAAATATGTCAATGAAAATGACAACAAAATGAACGCCGTTTATAATCATTAT
>CM072153.1:21298759-21330596 GCA_036850595.1 Rhyacichthys aspro
AATAAGAATAAAATCAAGAGACTGTCCACCCTTGGAATTTTTTTATTTATTTATTTATTTATTTATTTATTACTTTAGTCAAGTAGACAGACAGGAAACAATGTGAGAGGGTGCCCTGTAGTAAATAGATTTTAATGTTAAAGCTGGTTAATGCACTTGTATTTTGTCTATTTGAGGTTTGTTTTTAAAGTGAGCTGCTGCGCGAGGCGAGGGCGTCTGTTTTCGTTGAAGAGGAAAGTGAGGCACCTTCGGACGATTCACATTCAGCCGTGTCTCCAGCAGCTGCTCTTAAATCATACACTACTAATTATTGGACTTTTTAATATGCAGAATAACGCCTCTTGTATGAATAACAAAACAGACAAAAGTCCAAATAAACAGTTTAACAGACAGTTGTGTTAAAGGTATTGTCATAAATATGAAGACGATGTGAATCTAAAACTTTCTCCTTTGCTTTGTTCTGATGTAACTTTACCTACTTTTTGCGCTAAACTTTTCTTTTGTTAAATAACTCGCAGATGTTCATCCGCCTCGTCTCTTCAACGGGCCACTTCTGTCGTCCTAAAGTGTAGTGATTACAACAGCTTCCTCTTTACCCGTCTCTGAAACCCACCCGCGTTTGATCCTCGTCCAACTCCTCGCTCGATAACCCTCCGACCTCCGGAAACCGTCGGAGAAAAACACCGCTAATTGGCTCGTTGGGAATGCAGACACTCGGCTTTGTTTACGCGTGTTTTTTTGCATTTGAAGTCTGCAGGAGCTCTCCGTTTGTTTCCATGCATTTAAATGTAAAAGTTGTCCGCCCGTTTGTCATCTGTCTTTTACCAGAGTCAGCGTTTTCAAATCAGAAAATACATACATTTTATTACGGACTGGCTACACCCCAGAGACGTATTCCCTTTGAAATCATTCCACGGAGAAATGACAGTAATCGGCGACAAATGCAACACTCAATTTTTGGTTTGATGTTGGTGCGTAACAAGTGAAAATGCGTTCACCTCCGTTGAACCGGGACCAGGACGGCAGATGGAAACGAAAAAATACTGCCTTCTGCTCTGTTCTTGATTGGATTTAACAAAAAGGATTGTTTTTGAGGTGAACGTTAGAGTCAAACTGTTGCTTCTAAGACAAAAACATGTATTTGGAGAATAAACCCAGAAGGAAAACAAGACGGATACATGGAATTATTTAGGTTTTCAGGAAATAAATGATGTTGTTCTGCTGTCCTCATTGTCCAACAGGTTTTAATTAAACAATGCAATATCCGTTTTATAACCTGCACACATATAGAGAGTTTAAAGATTGATTTTTGACCCTCTGAGGCCGCTGTAGTCTGTAAGTGGCTATAATTGACAGCTACACCTTTTATTACCTGGAGAATAAAATGAAAAATAAGTGATCAGAAGCCTCATTTCAATACTTTTTAATGACTAATGTCCAGATCTAGTTTTTAAGGTCTAGGATCTAGTTTGATTTTGGGTCGACAAATTAAAATAGAGCAGATTAGATTTCTACTAAATGTCTAAAAAAATAGATTGAAGCAAAGCAACGGTACAAGTGGAGGTTATTATATCAAGTTATTTTATTTTCAGTTTGTAAAAGTTCAATAATAGAATATATGTAAAAGTAAATGGCAAGTGCTGCAGTCATTTTGGGTCAAACCGATAAAAAAGCCTGTGTTTTTGTGTAATGGCTTGTGTGATGTTAAATGTTGGTGCTTAATGAACCCTCAGAGGACGTTAGTCTCTGCAGACCTCGTTAGCATCTTTCCTGTGGTTTGTGTTACCTTTAAGTTATTCTCTATTTTTTATTTTTCATGTTAATTTGTTGTTTGTCAGTGTTTAAACCTTGTATTGTGACCACTTCCACTGGATAAGGATTCATATTTGTTTCTCTAAACTGCCTCTGACCCAGGACTGAACTCGTCTGTTAAAACTTTACTTTAAAACCACTTGTAAAACTCTTGTTTTAATCCCGAATGATGATTAAATGAATGAAATAACAAACTGTGAACTCGAACTGCGGCTTTTGACACTTCTTTCTTCTCTTGCAGCTTGAAATTTACATTTCAGAAGGAACCCATTCCACAGAAGAAGACAGTAAGTCTGTTTCATGTGCTTCTTAATTATATAAAGAGCAAATGGTTCTTTTAGATAAAACTCTGTCTGTTTTTGGGGATGTAGCTCAGGTCTAGAGTAAAAGACCCTGTTTGGTTCGATGTTAGAGATAATATTCTGTATCTGAGGCCTTATCTTTCCAGTTTTTATATCTGAACCTGTCCTAAAAGATGCCCCGTCACCATGACGACGTGAAGCTGTCCCGTCTTTATCCCATAGCAGCCAGTAGTGACAGATGGGACGGCTCCGGCGTAAATGGGACAGCTCAGTGTTGCAGAAATTCAGTTATTAGATGTGCACAGAGCAGGACGAAAATAGAGAGTAGACTAGCCAACGTAGAAGGTGTTTTCAGGTCTGATCCAGGCATGCCTCAGCAAAATTATTATTGGTTCAACATTTACAGAAGAGGTCTGCTCTAAAACAGACAGGCTTTTATCTCTGGGTCTTGTACTACGAAGCTAGCTACCCCCGATATGTCTGTCAGTTTGTCTAATTTAAACTAAATTCAGACAAATTGTGATCATTTTAATGCATTGACCTTCATGGCATATTAAGTAATTTTAGAATTTAAAAGTGAATTTATTGGAACACATTATTCACTTTGTCAAAATAACACTCTTTTACCTTTGTACATGTGTAAAAAGAGACATTTAAAGCTCTAGAAGTTCTACTTCCTGTTTGCTTTTCTTAATATATTTGTACTTGACAGAATGTCCCAGCAGGGCTACCATAGATGCCATGTCTATTTGTGTTATTTTGGTTTATTTACGTTTAAATCTTGTCTACTTGCATTATTTCTAATTAGTATGATGCTTATTTTATGTTATTTCGAATACATTTGCATATGTTTATCTCTCATATATTTTTTTTAGTTTAAGTAGCTTTGTTTATGGTTTATCTCTCTTTAGAAGAGGTCTGCTCTAAAACAGACAGGCTTTTATCTCTGGGTCTTGTACTACGAAGCTAGCTCCTACAGTTTAGATAAAACCAATCATCATGAAGAGGGTTATCAACTCTAGAGTTAACCCTGTGTTTCTCTGGAGCTGAGAGAGCTTCATGAGAAACAGGTCGAGTCGGCTCTAAACAAACAATCACAGAAACGAGAGAGAGTTAAGACGAGGAAAAACATGAAATTATACCAAACTAATGCAAAATAAACAGCTCCAGAAACTCACAAAGAGCTAAAGACTAATAAAAACAGAAGTGTGGATTTGATGTTTTAAATGCTGCATTCAAATTAATATCATGGAGTCTATTAATCCATTGAACTAAACATAAAACTGACAATAAAACCCAGTTTCCACAGAGATCTGATTCTAGAAAGTGAACCAGCAACTCTGGATGAGTGCATTCATTAAATACTAATAATATACTATTTATTCATTTATCTTCTATCACTTTATCATTATATTATTGTTTGAAATGTAAAGCCATTGTATTTAGCCAGTGTTGTTCCACAAGACTTAACACTTAATGAGCTGCAAAGTGGACTTATGTCTTTGTTTTCATCGAGAGCGCTCTTCTCTGTTGAAATAATAAACAGGCAACAGAATCTTATCAGTTGCAGTGAAAAGTATTACCATTTACCCGGCTTCTAAAGGGCCCATAGTGAATAAATAAGAGTAAATAAAACCTTCAAATAACAAAGCTGACAGTCCAAGAGTCTGGAGCCACAGTTCACCTCAGATCGAAGTTGAGAATTAGTGTCGCACTGTTGTCGGGGTCTGTTTGTCTGAGATGTAACGCTGTTTGATTTTTCTGTGTCCAGTCAACAAACAGATCAATGACAAAGAGCGGGTCGCGGCCGCAATGGAAAACCCAAACCTGAGGGAAATCGTGGAGCAGTGTGTCACCGAACCTGACGACTGACGAAGAAGAAGAAGAAGGAGAAGGAAGTGTGGAGTTTTGGAAAAAGAGACTGCTATATTTGCTTCTATATAAAAAAGAGTCTGTCCTTTTATAAATGCACTCTTCAGATGAAACGTTTAAATGTCATTTTTATGTTGTGTGTGAAAGAAATCGAGTATTAAAACAACAACTATGTGATTTTTCAGTTGTGTTCCGTGATTATTGTGTTCTGCTTTGTGTGTCTTTAAATCAAAGTCAATATGAGAGAAGTCTTTTTTTAACTCTTGAACATGAAAATCTGCTTCTAACAACATCTCAAACCTCTCCATTTCACACTTTGAGCTGACTTTTTAGATGTATTTTCCTGTTTTAAGGCTGTTTGAATCCTGTAGTGTGCGGGCTCTACCTTTAGGGGGCACTGTTGACGTATTGAGCGCCAAAGAGGATAATTACAACCTTTATATAATTGTAAATCTTTGCAGTGCTGCTCTCTTTCACATAATACAACGGTGCAGAGAAAATGAACACGACAGATTGACTCGTGTCTTTGTGTTCAGCCGATATAATGCACATTAATTGAAATCTATATTAAAGTTCCACCTTAAGAGTCTCACAAGGACTGAGCTGTGAATAGCAGTGGGTTTTGTGTTTGTGTGAGTGTGTTTTTCTTGTATTTTGTGGAGTGTTGTTAGATTCTTGCTGACTGCAGACTCTGAACCCTCGGGGGCTGAATACAACAGGGCTCACGGTGTGTTTTTAAAAGTGTCCTCACACAACGTCAAACCCGACTCTTCATCGTCACAGTCCCAGCTTCAGGACCACGCAGAGACTGATCGAAAGTTTTAACGAGCAAAGACAAGACGTGGTGGTCACTCAATACATCATGAGTGAGTTTCCAGTGAAGGTCAAAGGAAGATTTTTTTTGTTTGTTTGTTTTTGGATTCACTTTGTGTCATGTTGTTTTTAGAAATGACAAGACAGGACATTTATTTTTGTGTAGATCATTTTGTCTCTGTCTCAGACTCCACTCTCCTCCAAAAGCAGCTTCTCTTTTATTAACAAAATAAAACCAGACCAATGTTTCCTCCAAAATACTAATCCATTTGACCAAACTGAAGTTTAGAGTTTAGCGTTAGCTTAGCTGTGACTTCAGCGTCAGGACGACAATTATCTCCTCCTCGTTAAACATTACGTGATTGAATTGACAGTATTTATCTGTGTTTTACGTTGTCTCCCTTTTCTCTGTTGATGCTTTTCTTTTTTCAGCTGTTTCTCTGTTAAAAGATATATTCAGCTGAAAATACACTTTATCTGCAGCTATTAAACTTCCTGGAACGTCATGTGACAAGTGTCGACCAATGGGAGCGCTCCTTTTTGGAGCATGTGATTGTCCAAGGTTTTCATCTATTAAAATCCCTTAGAATAAACAGTAGATGCATCATAAAGACTGTTTTTTTCATAACTTTTTGATTTTACAGTAAACTATTTGGGATTTAAACCATTTTTACCACTAGAAGAAATTCAATCAATTACAGGCCTTTTAATTGTAATAAGTTTGGTGAAATAAATAGAAAAAATAAATAGGAATAGGCTCAATAGTTCGCAGACTTTTCTTAATACGAGGAAGCTGAAGGAGGTGAGTCCAGACAGATGTTATTTGGTGTTTAATTAAGATGATTTATCCACATGAAGGTTTAGTTGGTTACAGGCTCCACCCAAAACAATCATAAATTTACACAATAAAACATTCCTCCTGACATCCTCCAAACTAAACTAATCCATAAGACATCCTCAGTATCTTTATAAAAGCCGTCATCTGCCTTTTAAATGGAGGCTCGACACAAAATAAATCAGACACTGCGGCGAGGACGCTCCGTCAGGCTTTAATTTTTACTCCGTTTCTCTTTCTTTGCAGATTTAAGGGGATTTCTTCAATAAAATGACAAATGCACAACGGCAGCCGGGCTTCGGGCTGAGACGCTCAGCTGTGGAGTAACTAGAGTCACAGATAAACTCCTCCGGGACCTTCAGGCTTCATGGTTCCACTGCTCTGGCGTCCTGCCGCTCTTTAGGTTCCTGCCAAGAGCGAAGCGAAGGGCTCAAAGTCATGAGTGAAATCTGCCCTGAACAAACACAAACCACAGCCTCTCGTTCTGTTTTCTTGAAAAATGTATGGAATTTATGAACGAAATAGATTTTGCCTCTAAATTTTTCAAGAGTTTAATTATTTGTTATTGTTATTTGTTATATTTTGTTCTTTGGCGTTCTGCCCTCTTAGTTTTCTGCCAAGAGCCAAGTGTAAATGTAAAAACCCATCCCTTTAACGGCAGAGCGCTCACATCTGTGGGACTTTGGTTTCCTTAAAGCAAAAACACTGTTGACCTTGATTTTCTGTATAGATTGTGGATAAATGTGGATACGATCTGTGTGTTTGTTCAAGTACGATCAAAAAATATATAAAAAAGAATGCAAACCATGAGGTGTAGTAAAGTAAAAGGGTTTAGGTAAAAAATAAAAAATGCTATAAAATAAAAAACAATCTTACAAATGTATGAAAAACAATATACATGAATTGATTTAAAAACCCATTGATAACAATTCCACTCAAATATTGCACAGCTCCTTAAAGCAATCCTGCGTAACTTTCAGCCAGCAGAGGGCGCACAAATATTTCTTTGTTTGGTTGATGAAGATTTAGTTGATTTTTTTAAACAAAGAATGGATTTTGCAACACATCTTTTTTTTATTTTTTATTTTGGTCTTGAAATAATGTCACCCAGTTAATAATCCACTCTCTACTCTGACAAAGTAACTTAGAATTCATGTTTTTGGACTCCTGGGTCCTGTTTTCAGGTGAAATATGAAAACTAAGAATTAAAGAGCTGTCTTTTATATTCATTCATCTTCTTCTGTTTGGTCCCGTTGGGGGTAGAGGGTGACTGGAGCCTATCCCAGCAGCTTTAGGACTGACCATTCACCCTCACATTCATCCACCAGGGGCACTTTAGATTGTTTAGTTCAGCTGTAACGCCTCAAAGAAAGACCGAGACTCGACTGGTCTGGGAATCGAACCCATGACCTTCTTGCTGTTGTAATATCACCCTAAATGTGCAGGGCCAGGCTTTATGCTTTGTCCTGGACATTTTATAGATTTCCCGATACTTGAATCCGCTTTCACAGAACAAACTTTAGTGCATCAGACTCAGAGCTCCTCACTGTTAACTGTCCACCGCTGTCAAAGTCTATCAGACCTTAATGCGACCAGAGTCTTCAAAGAGACAAGTCCCGTCAGAGCTGCTTATTCTTAAAAACATCCCGCTCGTCAACCTGCCTCTTCGTGCAAAGGCTCCAAACTTTAAAAACACTTTTGACTTGATTCTCACAGCACGAGTTCAGTCTGAAGCTGTCACTTTGTCTCAGAGACAGTTTGGACGTGAGACGAACTGAAGCGGAGATAAAAACCGGTTCAGAGACAGGTCCCGGTCTTTAGTGTCGACTGGGTTTTATGGAAACGTGGGGCAGACCTGAGAAAAGTCCACTAGTTTATATAAGTTTTATTTAAAGTTAAAATCATCCAAAAACCCCTTCTGTCTTTCATAAGGTTAATGTTTTGCAGTAGTTTGTCCAATTTAAACTAAATTCAGACAAATTGTGGTCATTTTAATGCATTAATGGCATATTAAGTAATTTTAGAATTTAAAAGTGAATTTATTGGAACACATTATTCACTTTGTCAAAATAACACACTTTTACCTTTGTACATGTGTAAAAAGAGACATTTAAAGCTCAATTATTTCTACTTCCTGTTTGCTTTTCTTAATATATTTGTACTTGACAGAATGTCCCAGCAGGGCTACCATAGATGCCATAGACTTGCATTATTTCTAATTAGTGTAATGCTTATTTTATGTTATTTCCAATACATTTTCATATGTTTACTTCTCATATTAATTTTTTTTAGTTTAAGTAGCTTTGTTTATGGTTTATCTCTCTTTAGATTCGTTTAAAAGTGTCTCTCTTTAGTCGGCCACAGCCACGAGCAGGAGACGAAAAAGACCGGAATAAAACTCACAAAACATTCTCTGGAACGAACAATGGATTATTTAACTGCGTAAACCACAACACATGGTGCATCTTAGTGATTATTTGAGTTATGTTGGAGTTAGATTTTGACACATAGTCACCATACGTCAGTGGTTTCAGAGGACGAAGATGGTGACATTTGGAAGCTTTTATAAAAATTTGGAATGTGATATATCATCTTCATTTGAGTCTTACAAAAGTTAGCTTTAGCATTATTTTACGGCTTTTATGGAAAATGGTTTTAGATAGATTTGAACATGTTTTAGATGGATTTAAACAGGTTTTAGTTGGATTTGAACATGTTTTAGTAAGATTTGAACATGTTTTAGTTGGATTTGAACAGGTTTTAGTAAGATTTGAACATGTTTTAGTAAGATTTGAACATGTTTTACTTGGATGTGAACAGGTTTTAGATGGATTTAAACAAATTTTAGTCAGATTTGAACAGGTTTTAGTAAGATTTGAACAGGTTTTAGTTGGATTTGAACAGGTTTTAGTAAGATTTGAACAGGTTTAGTTGGATTTGAACAAGTTTTAGATGGATTTGAAAACGTTTTAGATGGATTTAAACAAATTTTAGTCAGATTTGAACAGGTTTTAGTAAGAATTTGAACAGGTTTTAGTTGGATTTGAACAGGTTTTAGTAAGATTTGAACAGGTTTAGTTGGATTTGAACAAGTTTTAGATGGATTTGAAAACGTTTTAGATGGATTTAAACAAATTTTAGTCAGATTTGAACAGGTTTTAGTAAGATTTGAACAGGTTTTAGTAAGATTTGAACAGGTTTTAGTTGGATTTGAACAGGTTTAGTTGGATTTGAACAGACTTAAACACATCATAAACTACGGTATACGCTTGTTCTTCTAAACTTTTTACAACATAAACAGAGCAAAATAACCAAGAAAAAGCACCGTGACGCTAATTATCCGATTCCGATGTCCGTTTTAGAGTATTTACAGATGTTTAAAACTCCATGGACAATGATGTTTTCGGACGACAACATTACAAATTCATCAGTCCTCTTAATAATGTCTGTCTTATGATTGTATAAGGTACTTTTTAACCTTAATTCAATTGTTTAGGAAGTTTCTTTGTTAAAACCTTTTCCCTGTTTCTCTGAACCTGGTCTTTTCTCCAAACTGTGAGCTCTAAACAAACCTATCACAGATAATACATTGACTATAAGCACCAACACAGCATTTTAATATCGAAAAATAGTGAAAAATAGTGAAATACTGTGTCTCTTTATTGTTGAAATCATCAGTTTATGTTTGGGGTATAATTCAAAACGAGGAAGAGGATAAATGTATTTAATTATAACACATTGTCCTGCTAAACACAACATTAAATCAATTCAAGCCGTCTTTACAAACTGAACAACCCAACAGGCCGCTGCGAAGGTTAAGTGCTCATTAATATTTGTTGGCATAATCATGAGTATTTTTGCAGCGGTAATTAAAATTCAAAATGACTCCGGCTGTTTTTGAAGAGCTTATCTAATATTCATGTGTCCTTTTCTGCTCGAGTGAAGAGACACATTACAGTCATTTAATCATCTTTTTAAATTTCCATTTTTTGAGTGTTGCCTCATTCAAATGAAGTAGTTTCTTGGTTTTCTCGACCGGTTTGTCCCCGTGTCCTTGGAGCTTTTGCTGCTTGATTCTTTTTTGAATATTTCCACAGAGACATGTTCAGTCTTTTGTAACAGATGTCATTTGGAAAGTTTAAATGCTTTGTTGTGCATTGCTAATTTTTTTCCACTTGAAATTAGTCCAAGTTCCTCTTCTTTTCTTCAAGTAAACACCAGAAAAAAGAAATGAAAATGTCCTCGTCTCTCCACTGTTTGCCTTGAGTCCGTTGTAGGACGTGTAAAAGGAATTTTTTAAAATTATCAAATTGACCGGCTCTCAGCTCTATTTTATTTTATTTTATTTTATCACACTGATTGGCATTCTTTGAACAGGTTTTCGTAGAACTTCAGCAGGTTTTAGATGGATTTGAAAAGGTTTTAGTTTGATAAGAACACATTATGAAGGATTTGAACAGGTTTTCGTAGAACTTCAACAGGTTTTAGACAAATTTGAACAGGTTTTGAAGGATTTGAACAGGTTTTAGTTGGATTTGAGCAGGTTTTAGTTGGATTCGAACACGTTTTGCAGGATTTTAACAGGTTTTTGTAGAACTTCGACAGGTTTTAGACAGATTTGAACAGGTTTTAGACAGATTTGAACAGGTTTTAGATGGATTTGAGCAGGTTTTAGTTGGATTCGAACACGTTTTGCAGGATTTGAACAGGTTTTCGTAGAACTTCGACAGGTTTTTGATGGATTTGAACAGGTTTTAGCTGGATTCGAACACATTTTGCAGGATTTTAACAGGTTTTCGTAGAACTTCGACAGGTTTTAGACAGATTTGAACAGGTTTTAGTTGGATTTAAACAGGTTTTTGATAGATTTGAGCGGGTTTTAGATGGATTTGAGCAGGTTTTAGTTGGATTTGACCACATTTTGAAGGATTTTACCTACTAAATGTATTGTACGGCCACATAAAACATTGCAAAGGGCTGCGTTTGACACGTCTATTTTCTTAAAAACACAAAACTAATATAACATAATGTACATCCTATTCTTGTGTTTTGTTGAGTCCAGCGGCTGCATTTCCACATTTCTCCATTTTTTTTGAACCTCTGCACCCCTCCCTTCGACAGAGTCCACCCTGCAACAAACGAAGACCCCTGCTGCGTCCCCACCGATCCTCCTCTTCCCTTCATCACAGGAGGCTGCACCAGAAGATCATACCTCCATATCTGCAAAAATACACGTCATGAATAAACCAAGCCTCAAATCACAGCATCCATTCTCACGATGCACAACTCGGGTCAGAAACAGACGAGGAAAACACTTTAAACAAGTCATTCTGAGCCAAAAACAGACAGAAAACAAAGATGAGAACCAAATATTAAAGAAGAAATGCATTGTGTGTTTTATTTTGTTTTGAGATCATTCATTTTTTGTTCAAATTGCTTCTTTAACATTCCCACACTTCCACATTCAATCTTTTTGTGCGAATCAATGTAGAAACTTTTAAGTAGATAAAAGTAAAAAGAGATTTATTCTGTCAAAACATAAACAGAAAATTCTAAGTAAATAAGTGAAACAAAAGAGAGACTGTAGCTGTTTTGTTTCTGTCTCTTTACTTTCGTTGTTTTTTTTTTCAGAGATGACTTGGCCGGCTGCAAAATCCACACAAAATGCTGGCAGTAGACTTGGCTGCCCATCGATCCGGATGAAAGGGATAAATCTGGGACTCACCGGGGAACAGTGAGGAGTCTGTGGACCAGAAGCGCCTTGTGATGAGTTTGGACGAAGTTTTAATAAATGGAAAGAAGCACCATCGTGAAAAGAAGACATTAAGAATATGTTTTATATGATTTTAAATGGTTTTAAAGTGTGAGAATATGTATATTCTTACACACAGTTCCCTCAGCTAGACACAAACCTCTAATATTATTTATGTTTTGTTATTGGTGTTGTAAGAGATTATGTGAGTGACACACTTTGCGACGCTCAAATAAAGGGAGCAGAAATAGTCCAATACACCGGACCCTAACAGAGTCGTACTTGCACAAAATACAGTAAAATGACCCACTGTTTCAGAATACATGTTCTTTTTTATCCAAACTTTCCAATTTGAAAGTGTTTACTCGAAAATAAACGACGTTCTTAATGAAAATGATACCGCTGTCGAAACACCGCAGAGTCTTAGAGGGATGTGCGCCCTCTACTGGCTAAAAGTTACACAGCGTTGCTTTAAATTCTTTTTTTCTTTGGGTTTGTATAATACATGCATCATTTCTAAGAGCAGCTTATTGATCTGATGAATAAAGCTGTCTTCTGCCTCCGTTTACGTGGTTAGGAAAGTTCCAGTCAGCTTTATTAAGAGTGGATTAACAGAGTTTATTGCTGCTGTGATTATACTCTCTACAAATACTAATAAAGGTATAATCAACCTTAAATAGTTTGACAGATCACAAGGAGAAGAGAAGCCATGCAAACCATTTATTACCAGCTCGACGTTGCATTCAAGTTCGCTTCGTAAAACTCGGAGCATGAGCAGCTTTAGCATCGGGCGTTAAATACGTTTCTTCTGGTTTTGAGGTGAGTGCTAGGCTTATTTTCTCGCTCCAAAAACGGAACACCTTCTGGAGATTTTTGAGCAAATCAGATAAAACAAAGCCTCCTGAGAACAGACTGTTTGCTTTTTTCTTAAAAACATATCTCTGACCGGTGCGTCCTTCCTGATTTCACGTTTCTTGTGAGCAGTCTCGTAGCAGTTGTTTCTTTTCTTATTAAAAAATGCAGCTGCCGTAACGACACATTTCTCCTTTTTCAGTTTCTTCTCAGAAAGACATCCCAGCAGTTCTGTTTTCCCCCACTCACAAACCACTTATCGACTAAATAGCACGGTACAATCTATCTGTAAAAGCTAAATGAATCGTGCTCTAATTGTTTATAAGTGCTCTTGTGTTAGAACGAGCTGCTGCAAAACAAACCAGTGCCATTCTGCAAAAAGAAACAAGTATTTTTAAAGACATTACACACTGAGTCTGAGGACAGACTTCTGCTGTGACAGAAGCAAACAGAATGTAAAGTATTCACCCGAACAATATCTTCTAAACAGACCGCGATGACAAAATACATTATGAAAACAGACACAGTGGATATACAGCAATCCCCACAGAGAAAAACAAAAAGTATGGAGCCCTGTGACAAATATTAATTTGTCGACGTTGCAGTTGAACACCTTCTTGAATTAAACAGTCCCTGAGCTGCGGCTGAAGCCTGAGACAAGGATAAAACAACAACAGCAGCGGCGGCGGCCCTCGGAGAACCAGAGTTATTGTGAAAAGTTACAGTGAGAACCATTCATCACAAAGAGACACGCAGCCATTTCACTTTGTTTCCTCAAAAATCAACAACAGTGCGACGGTAGAGAATAAAGCTTTCAGATGGACTTTTGTTTGAGGAAGAGTGTTTGGATTTTCAGACCAAACACAAGAAATGAAGAAAAAAGAAGAGTAGAAGAAGGAAGGAAAAGAAACAAGTCGGGTTTAAAATACACTGGTCTTACGTATTCTGTGTGTTATGTTTTGTATGGCTCTAGTTTCTTTGCTGATTCTGCAGATTCTTCCTTTAAATATTTGTTCACTTCTTTCCAATTTAGGTTTTGGAAAGTGTGTTTGGAGAGAGTTTGGACTTTCAGACCAAACGCAGGAAGTCACAGCCGATTAAACACAAGAAGAAGAAGAGAGAACGGAGGGAAACAGGGAAAATGGCCGCCTGCTGAGTTTAAAAACAAATAGATTACGTTGTTTTCTGTTTTGTATGTCTCCTGTGAAGCCTGTCGTTTCCTAAAGATCGTTATAGTGATTTAAATCATGTCTTAAACAGTTTGTTTTAATCCTATATTAATAATAACATCTCTATAGGCCGTACTCCAGTCTGATATTGTATTTTTCTATTTAAACTCTAAAATAAACCTCTGAAGAGACACATTTACTACTTTATTAGTTACATATTTCAACATTTTACACACCACAGCTTTTATTTTAATGAAAAATAATTCCGGGATGCGTGCAGTTTAAAAGTTTGGACCATTTCCCGCAGAACTCTTTAACTTCACGCTGCATTTGAGATCGTCTAAAAGCTGCGGCTCTTTCTATTACCTCTGTGGAGAATTTCATTTAGTGTCAGAGTGAAACGGGACGAAGCCATTCTCTCAAGTCTTCGGCGGAAATGAGGAGCCGAGCGATCTCAGCGGGACGACCAATAAGAGTCGAGAGAGACGCGAGGACTGTGGAGACGGAGCTGCCCGTTTTGGGTCGAGTCTGACGATTTAATCCGAGGGACGGGATGAAGAGGAATGGTCCGTAAAAGCACACGCTGTGGAAATGGAAATGATAACGTCTGGAAAGTATGTCAAAGTCTGGATGTATTTTGGAACGAATCAGTGAGTGACCCACATGTTCTGTTTGGGAATCGCTCAAACTCGATTTAATATTCAGTCAATTTACATTTAAACTCGGAGCATGTGACGGTTACGGACGTCAGATACTCCGAGTTTCCGAGGTGAACGCACCAATAAACCGTGTTTCTAACCTTCGACCTCAGGCTTCTTGAGCTGACATTTAATTTAAGAGTTTCATGTTTATCCTTCACCCAAACACAGTAACAACCCTGCTCCAAATGTCACGTCGTTGAATCTATTTTTTTCCAACGCTCCCTGAACTATCGATCTGTTCCATATGAATCCTTTTTTTTTTTTGTCCAATATCTCTAAACCTTTATATTGCTTTTCTCTCAAAATGTCCAGAGTCTCACGTCGCATCCAAAGCCTTCTTTTCCAATTTCATATTTGTGTCCCTGTTGTGATGTGCACAGCCTTATATTTATGAATGGAGGCGTCTCGGGAGTGTGTTCTAAATGTAAACAACACAATACCACATACATCAATGCACTGAATACAGATGTCCCCGTCTGTTGTTCATATGTGCTGCTTTCACTGTAAAAGAATCACGTTTATTTTCTGTTTGTCTTTGTTATTTCAGGATGTTAATTAACCTCACTGTCGCTGTCTCTGGGAAATACCGCTAAGCCCACATAAATAACAATAATTATGTCAAACAGCGTCAGAGGGAGCGTTCCTGTCCTTCGAGATGCTTCACTCTGTAATAGCGTCTCCTAATTAAATGTTAAGCGTGCCTCTTCGTTAGCTCCAGATGCCAGGCAGCTCTTATCGCTTATTATTTATATATTATCTTTATTATGTCATCAGTGCATGTGGGTCCTATTAGTGACACTGGAGCGGGTCTAGAACTGAGACTGGACGCTTCTTGAAGGTCTTAACAACATTTTTGTAAGGGTAAGTTCTATTTTTAATCCAATTACTCTAAGTCAGAGGTCACGCTGAGTTTACCTGCTGCAAAATTTACAAAGAAGGCAGCATTAATGAGTCTGGATTAATAGTAGAGTTAGATTCGACAGGTCTTGAGGCTTTATTAAAGGTCTCGTCTTAGACTTTAATTCTTTTTAACTTGGTCTCTTTCACCAAACACTATCATCCATGAGTATTTGGACTATTTGGATTTTATAGCGTCCATTATCAATCACTGGTCTTCACTTTTTCCTCTTTTAAGTCATGATTAGGTTTCTATTAATGTGGTCTTGATCATTCACTTAATTTTATTTTCTCATTTTCAGCCTCAAAAAGTCTTGATCTTGGTCTTGACTTCAACTCTTTCATTTCAAATCCAACGGTTTGTTTTGTTTTGCGGCCTTTAGATTCGTATGGATTGATTTACGAAGCTGCAGCTTAATCTTTTACAACCTTTATTCTGGAAGTGTCGCCGCCGGCCTTAAGGATGTGTTCAGAGCGCGTCCCGTGTCGCCTGTAAATCCATCCTTCAGATCAATCAACGGTAGCTGTGTCGAGTAGATGCAGCTCCACTGTTCAACTCCCAGCGCGGCCTCAGACGTCTGACTCTGCATTTTAAAGAGGATTTATTCAGAGGTTCAGTTTGTACCTTGTGTTTTTGATTTAAAGTTATGAAACTACCCAGCTTAAGGTGTTTGTTAATGACCCATCTGGCACTGCTTTGGGACGTCCCTCTAATTGTAAGGAATAAGTTGATTGCAGAATGTAGTATTTGAAAATAAAATAAAATTAAATTAAATTAAATTAAATTAAATTAAATTAAATTAAATAAAATTAAATTAAATAATAAAAACCCAACAATAAAATAAATATTACAATTAAAATTAATTAAATTAAATTAGTAACAACCCAACAACAAACTAAATATTACAATTAAAATTAATAAAATAAAATAAAATTAAATTAGTAACAACCCAACAACAAACTAAATATTACAATTAAAATTAATAAAATAAAATTGAATAAAATTAAATAAAATTAGTAACAACCCAGCAACAAACTAAATATTACAATTAAAATTAATAAAATAAAATTGAATAAAATTAAATAAAATTAGTAACAACCCAGCAACAAACTAAATATTACAATTAAAATTAATAAAATAAAATTGAATAAAATTAAATAAAATTAGTAACAACCCAGCAACAAACTAAATATTACAATTAAAATTAATAAAATAAAATTTAATAAAATAAAATTAGTAACAACCCAACAACAAACTAAATATTACAAGCGAATAATTAGTGTCAAACTAATTACAAAGACACAGCATTAATAAGGTTTTCTAATGACAATGCATGAAGAAACTTGGACTTTTGGACTTGAACTTTGGACTTTTGGACCAAATACAGGAAGTCACGGCCGATTAAACCCAAGAAGAAGATAGAACGGAGGGAAACAGGCAAAACTTAGACTTAAAATGCATACATTACGTTGTGTGAATGTAACGAAGACATTGTATGGTCTAATAGTGATTTAAATCATGTCTTAAACTGTGCATTTGAAGTCTCTATAGGCCCTGCTCCAGTCTGATTAGTGTATTTCTCCAGTTCAACTGTAAAATGAGCCTCTGCAGAGACACATTCACCACAGTAAAAGCCTCTAGAGGAGACAGCTGCTTAAATGAGGGTTTACAAATAAATCAAATAAAGGAAGTGTCTGTGTGGACTCTCCAAACTGTTAAATCTATTATTTCTTATTGTCATATGTGCTGTCTTTTAAAAAGTGTTTATAATCTTTCTATAATCATTTCCCACAGCGCTTCACAAGGACAACACCATCATAAACAAGACAAACTCTCAGAAAACACTGCTTGATTTATGTTCTTCTCATGACTGTTTGCAGCATCTGTCAATATCAATGAGGTTTTTTCCAGTGAAACTTTTAAACACTGTAATTTACACTGAAGGCTTTATGTGGAAATCTCACATTGAATCTCACTTACCGTTTGATTAAAGCCGTTAATGAGACACATTTTCTCCAGTGACGCTTCTATAAATGCATCCCCTGCTGCTCAGACGAATAACAGTGCTTTTAATAGGAGTTCTCATTGTGTCAGGTGGGAAATATTCATTCAAACGCCAGCTGATGTGGGAGAAAATGATTAGAATGAGTCTTAAATGAGCTTAAATGACATTTGACGGCTTTAGGTGAGACCGGAGGGCAGCTAATGAGCTCCTGAGGCTTTATTTGAGCAGATACTGACGTTTGTTGAAGATAAAGGCCATTTACAGTTCATCCTTGAAGCCTACAGAGCCGTAGATATGATGTGACTCAAAGAATTTCATCCCTATGTCGTCAGGAAAAGATAAACAAACAAAAAAAAGCCGTCAGCTGTTTTCCTCCCAGCTCATGGTGACTTTATTTTCAAACCAAAAAATCGAGACACTTTTTAAACATTTTAAAAGTCCAACGACAGCACATTAAAAAATTACAAATAATGTCGCCAGAAATCAAACAACACCAGTAAAAAAAGAAAAAAAAAAAAAGACATTTGAACAGATTGCATTTATTAGCGTTTCTTTTGTTTATGTAACTTAAAAAATACTTTTTTACTGTATTTGAAGCATATTCATTTCTTTCTGATGATGACAGGTCAAAGGTCAAACTGTAAACGCTGGAGAAGGATTAGCTTAGCATTAGCCTCGCTCTTAAGAACTAATCGTTATTGAGCTACAGACCCGAGGAACGCTATCGATCTTTTTTTTTAATTGGTTAATATTGCCGTTGCCGCGGTAACTCTTTGATTGACAAACATTTTGACAGACAAATGAGTTTTCGAGCACAACGCGCCGCTTTGACTTCACGACGGGGTAAAAAAACAGGGACGTTCGGGGCAGGAAGAGGGCAAAATCTGGACTTTTTGGAGATATCCGTCGGGTTTCTGCAAAATAATCGCGCTTTATTTGAATTCTGAGTAATGTCGGCGCTTTATTAATACTCTCTCCCCTTCGTTGTGCTCAGGAACTGCTCCTCTCTCACACGCTTTTACAAGACATTAACCTTTCTCCAAAAACTCAAGATTTTTTGGAGAAAATGGTCACTAAAGGGGTCTTAAAAGTCACTATATCCAGCAACAAAGAGGCCGGCCGAGTCACTAAAGCAGCAAAGTGTGTGAGGTTCAAGGTTTATAAATGTAATACAAAGAGATTTTAACACAAAGGTCTGGTTTAAAGGAATCTAATGGCTTTGTATTCTTTAGTTTCATCGTTTTAGCAACAGGGTTTAAAAAAACTGGATTTTTTACTTCTACATTATCACTAAAGAGGCAATATAAAGACATTAGCCTCTTTAGCTTCATGTTTAGCACAAATAGTGTATAGTACATTGTGTTTGCTGTGTTGATTTACGCTAATTAGACACGTATTTTTTATTTTCTGCTCTGTTCTTGTTCTTTTTGGACTGCCGATCTCCAATAAACCCAGTAGAAATGTGCTTTTTGCTTTTTGTACAGTTTATTTTCAAAAGTTTAAACACATGTTCAGATTTGGGTCTGTACACGATCAAAAACTAAAAGTATTGCTCCAACAAATCCAGAAAGTTTGAAGACTTTTTTCTCAAATGTTCTTTTAAGTTAAGATCAAAACGCAGCCAAACAAGATGTGACTCCGTTTAATCAGTCGGTCGTTTCTCTGTGAACATGCTACGGGCGAACGCAGCCGTGCTTTTAACATGATCAAATAAATTAACCACAGCGACTCGGCCTTGGTTTCCTTATTACTGCTTCCAGCTATAATTTCTGCAGCGTGAAAAGCCAGAGTTAAAAATAAGAGATTTGATTATACACAGCTGCGAGTTGCCACGTGCTACTTTTAATGAAATTATTTTCCATACCGTCCTCCACAAATGAGCTCCACGAGAGGAGACGTGTCTGGTTTATCTCAGCAGGTGACGGAAGGTAATTGGCTGCTCATAGTCAACCTCGAGAAGCACTTCAGCCGCTACTGCCTGCTCCAGAACGCACTTGTAGCCTGGTTTTTGATCAAATCTTCCGTCATGTAATTAGTATATGTGTGCACGCGACAGAAAGGAGATTTTATGAAGCGACATGAAGGAAATGTATGTTTAAATCACAAAGACACAAGGGAATAATGAGCCTTTCAACACTTTCAAAGTAATAATGTGGAGTAAATTACTTCATAAATCCACAAATGCCAACTCCAAACCCGTCCTACAACAACGTAATCGTTTTGTTTGCTTATATTTTATAAAAAAAAACAAAAGGTGAACCAAACACACAGAAATACTGATAGATAACATCGAAAAGAAACTGGAAGATTAACTAAAATATACAGTAAAGTATAAATAAATACATAAATAAATACATAACGTTGCTTTTTCTTAGTATTTTATGACATTTCTTCACGGTTAAACATCTTTTCTTGTTTTTTTTTTCATTCTTGACTGAAAACTCTAATAAAATATATAAAACAACAGCAAGGTTTGCAGTTTAAAGATGATTTCTCATGTAAAAAATAAAACAAAGAAATAAATTACGGCTAAATTAGCTCAATTGCAGCCATTTTTGAGTCATTTTAATAGCTATTTATGGATATATGTTTTAACTCTACCTAATTTTCTCATTTTGGTCGACAACAGGAGCTTTTTTTGTCTAGTGTGAAATTAAATCCATCAAAAATCAAGCTGCTGTGTAAAATATAGATTCAATAATAAGGAATTAGATTTTATTTAGTGCTTTTCAAGGCTCTTAAAGTGCTTTACAATTGAGTCCATTATTCAGTCACTGCACAGTCACACACGGGACAAGTTTGGGTTATTATGGGCTATTTTAAGATTTATATGAACCTAGATGAATGCAATAAAATGAATTTTGTTTGCTGTTTTAATTCAAACATTTAGTGCAAAAATAAAGTGTATTATTGAAAAGCTGTAGCAGAAATCAATAGTGACATATTTATTATTATTTATATCAGAGATTCTCCAGAGAGAGCCTGAGTAACTGAGTTTTCTGAATGCATGTAAACGCCACATCCCCGATTGTTATAAAAACCAGCGCGAGGCTTTACATAAACAGAGCGGAAAAAAAGAGAGAAAGCATTTGACAGTTTACTGATGAAACAATAAGTGAAAATAGTCGAATAAAACACTGAAGAGATGTTATTAATGTCTATGAATACATCACTGTGTATTATATTAGTTTATTTATTGTTTATTTATTGTTATGATGGTCTTTCAAATCAACAAAAAGGCACATTTTGCAGGAGTTCCAGACACAATGAGGATAAAACCAATTTAAAAACAAATAAAACATCTCAAACACTGTTGTTGTTTGTCGTGTTCACTGTGGGCTCTAGTTTCTGACGGTTTACAGAACTTTTTGTGGAGTCTCTCTGATTATTTCTGTAAATCGTAAAAGGATAAGGTGCTTGTTGTAGTCCATTTTTGGGAGGTGTAGTTTTGATTAAGACCGTTTCAAGGACAGGAGTCGGATTGTGAAAACTGTTGCTCCTTTCATTAATCAATAAAGAACCTTCTAACGTTTCTCAATCTTATGATTATTTCTCAGAAAGTATAAGGCTCTTAGCTCTTTAAAAACATCCTGGAACAAAAGTCTGCCTCTACGTTTAGTTCATTGGACAACTATATTTAATTCGATATGAAACGTACCTCCCTAAAATGTGCTAAACTAACTCTGCTGCCTTTGCCTTGAAACTGTGTGTTATATAAACGAACTTTAGGAGGCTTTGAGGCTTTAGGAGCGTGCCACAAACTCCCAAAACAAATTCCCCAAATCCAAATCCCAGCTCTGCCGTCTCGTTCCCTCTTCTTCTGGTGAAAGTCTGACAGCGTCGTCTGCGAACGGATGATATCGAACTCGTGAAGAACAGACGGAAACATCGGCAGCGGGAGGTGGTTCCTGTTTGTTTCGTGGCTGCTCAGGTGTTGATGAGCGCTCTGGGGATTTCTGCAAAAGCACGAACGCAACAGGGTTTTCATTCAACATTTTTCAGGACATTTTGATGAATTCTCTCCTTGATACCTGCAGCTCTAGGGCTTGACCACTAGGGGCAGTATGACGCACACTGCACATTCTGTTCCAAACCAAAACATGAACAAAAAGAATGATCACGTTTGTTATTCCTTTACAGAAAGTGAAGAAAAATGAATGAAATATTAATAAATGTTTGAGACACTGTTATTTCAGTAAAATATTGCCTTTTTCTTCCTTCTTTCCTTCTCTCCTTCTCTCCTTCTCTTCTTCTTCTTCTCCTTCTTCTCCTTCTCCTTCTCCTCCTCCTCCTCCTTCTCCTTCTTCTTCTTCTTCTTCTTCTTCTCCTTCTTCTTCTTCTCCTTCTTCTCCTTCTTCTCCTTCTCCTCTCTCTCCTTCTTCTTCTTCTCTCCTCTCCTCCTCCTTCTCCTTCTCCTCCTTCTCCTCCTCCTTCTTCTTCTTCTTCTCCTTCTTCTCCTTCTTCTCCTCCTCCTTCTCCTCCTCCTCCTCCTTCTCCTCCTCCTTCTTCTTCTTCTTCTCCTTCTCCTCCTCCTCCTCCTTCTCCTCCTTCTCCTCCTCCTCCTCCTTCTCCTCCTCCTCCTTCTTCTTCTTCTTCTTCTTCTTCTCCTTCTCCTCCTCCTCCTCCTCCTCCTTCTCCTTCTCCTCCTTCTCCTCCTCCTTCTTCTTCTTCTCCTTCTTCTTCTCCTCCTCCTCTTCCTTCTCCTTCTTCTCCTTCTCCTCCTTCTCCTTCTCCTCCTTCTCCTCCTCCTCCTTCTTCTTCTTCTTCTTCTTCTTCTTCTTCTTCTTCTTCTTCTTCTTCTTCTTCTCCTTCTCCTTCTCCTCCTCCTCCTCCTCCTCCTTCTCCTCCTCCTTCTCCTTCTTCTTCTTCTTCTTCTTTCTTTGTTTCTGTAAAGGAATAACACATTAAATCTTTGGGTTTGTGTTTTGATTTGGAACAGAATGTGGTATTAAAAGTCAAGAAAAAGGCATGCTTCATTTGAAAAAAAAAAGATATTTAATAGTATTAGTAAAAGTAACAGTGTAGAGTATTGTTGAGGCACCTTTAATGAATTTATATTTAAAAACATGTTCCCGTTCGCGTCGTTGTTGATGGATGTGTTTCAGGGTTAAAGATGTTTCATATTTACCTCTAAATGAAAAAAAAAGTTCTCTTTTTTCTGTTTATTTATAGTGGATTTATGATGATTAGATGATTATTAAGTTTCTTACGAGGTTAGTTTCCACAGTAAATACTTAAAAGCAGAAGTAAACCGGTTCAGTCGTGACTCAATGCTGTATTATTTTGTGTTTTACAAAAATAAATCTTGTTGGAAACATTCTGGACGCCTCTGTTTTTGATTTTGTGACATTATTTCCTTTATTTATTCTCCACCAAATACATTTCACCAAACTGAAGTTTAGCTGTGACTGCAATTATTTCCTCTTTATTTAACATTACTTGATTAAATTGGCAGATTTTCCAAGGTTTTCCGTTCTTTTTAATCTTTTACGATCACTTTTAACAAACATAAAGACTGTTTTTTCACAAATGATTGATTTTACAATAAACTATTTAAGGTTTAAACCATTTTCACAACGAGAAGAAAAGAAATATCAGGTACAGTCAGGATTTTTTAGACTTTTAATAAAGGTTTTTGTGGAAGTCACAGTTTAATGTGTGCATCTGTGTAATTCAGACACTGCACTTTTATTTTCCCTCTAAAATGTGTATAATTTAAAGTCACACACACATTTCTGGGGACATTACACGGCCTCGGGAACGAGGCTCGTGGTGAACAACACAGCGTTGAACTGCCTCCTGCTGCGTTTAATGTACAAGGGATTCCCAGAACATCAGAGTTGGGCGGGAAAGCTCCTGGGAGGGTTTATTCTGGGAGGGTTTATTCTGGGAGGGTTTATTCTGGGAGGGTTTATTCTGGGCGGGACGCAGCAGGAGGCCACATCAGACCCCGGAGTTCTCTGTTCGCCGAGCGCCACTGTTGAGCTGTAATTAAATCTAGAGTCTGTGGTAAACTGTGTCAGAGATAATTTACACTGTGTACGTTACGACATCAGGGAGCGTCTTTGGAACGAGTCGTGCTGCGCTCATTAATGGCTCTTAATCAGAACGCTTTGCCGTGTCCCGTGGAACAACCCTCTCTGCAGGAAAATAAAAGACTACATTTACAGAGAAGCAGCAGAGGGATCGCTTTAGATCGACTAAATAGAAAAATATATAACTTTTCCTACTTGTCTGTGGAGCTTCTCAGTCTCCAGATCATTTTCAAGCTTCTGGACGTAGATATTCAGATAAATCCGAACAGAAAAGTCCCTTTGATGAAACGTCTCCTCAAACCTTCGTCCAGACGCCTTCGTGAAGAAACTTTTCCTACTTTTACTTCTAATACTTGCATAGACTCAGGCCTAATCCATTTCTCACTCTCTGCTTTTACCCCTTTAATAATCCTCTTAAAAGTGAGATTTTGCAACATTTTCCACCAATAACCCATCTTTGTCCCATGTTTTTCAGCTTTCAACGTCAGTAATAAAAGCCAAAAAGAAAAATGTTCTCTTCTTCCTGTTCATTTATATTGAATATTCTGATTATGAAGTTTCTTACGAGGCTCGTTTCCACAGTAAATACGGTTCAGTCGTGACTCAATGCTGTATTATTTTGTGTTTACAGCAAAAATAAATCTTGTTGGAGACATTCTGGACGCCAACCATTTAGTTAATGCCTCTTATTTCTACCCAACAGCCCCAGATGTCCCTGCAGGGCTACCGTAGCTGTCCACACGCTGTAAACTTGAAGAAAATGAGGTGTGGATTTGCAATGTGCGCTTTCACCACTAGATGTCATCATTCTAAAAACGACGCACCTTTAAACAGACATTTTAAACCCTCCATTTAGACATATTACAATGTTCTTTTGTTGTTTTTTCTTCACTGCAGAGCAAGGCCACATGAGTTCACGAGTCTCCAGAGGCTTGTTAATGTAAAGCGACAGCCTTAATGCACTTGGAAACAGAGGAAGGCGTCTGAATCATCGTCAGACACAGTCGCTCCGCGCCCACGCCTCACGTCCGTGGGTTTTGACAGACGTCAGGTTTAATTGGTTTCTCTCGGTTCTCGTTAGCGCCCGTGACCTCTCGTCTGATCCTCGACCCCGCGTCTTCCCACGGGCCGTTCATCCGAGAGGTGTTTCAGACGAGTCCTGACCCTCTCAGGACGCCTCAGACCAAAGAGAAGCTGTCAACTCCAAAGCACCAAACCGTGAACAACAAGCAGACTTCAGAGTAAAGGCGTTAATGTTCACACTAGTCTCCTTTCAACAGGTTTGAGACGTGACATTATTACATTTAAATGATTGTTGTTTGACTAAAACCAGATTTATAATGAAGACACACATAAGCACTTTCTGTTTAGTCACATTAGGTTTATTATTGGTTGTATTTTTTGAAGTAAAAGTCACTTTTTACAAAAGTTAGACCAGGCCTTTTGTTTCCTGTTGTAGTTATTAGATGAATCATTCATGTTTGTTCTATGCTTCTTCTCCTGGACAAAAGACTGTGTTTTTATTTATTTATTTATTTTATTTTTTTAATCATATCTGTCTGGGTTTTTATTTGGCTGTGTTTTATTTATTTATTTATTTATTTATTTATTTTTTTATTCTTTTAATAAACAGTAGATGGAATTATTGATTTTACAATAAACTATTTAAGGTTTAAACCATTTTCACAACTAGAATAAAATGTAATTAATTTTTATTTTTTATTTTTTAAATCTGGCTTACATATCTGTCTGGGTTTTTATTTGGCTGTGTTTTATTTATTTATTTATTTATTTATTCATTCATTCATTCATTCATTCATTCACCCGTCAGTCATTCATTCTTTTCTGGCTCTATCCTTAACTATTTTAACTTCTTTTTTATCTTGTAATTGTGGTTTTATTCTGTCAAGTTACTCTTCTACATTATTCTAAAGCAGTCCATTCATTTCTGTTTTTCTTTTAATAAACTGAGTTAATAGAGGTTCAACCTTTCGTTCTCAGGCTTGTCTCACCTTGAAAGGCCTCACACCTGAATAAGACTGGATTTTAGTTGAACAAAAGCCTCACAAATATGACTGAAATAGCTTCTTTTTACATTTAAACATCACATTATGAGCTATTTACCTGATGGCCTCATTAAGAGTTTCAATAAAAAGCAGCTGGATGCTCCACTGTTGTTGTTGTGAGTCTGTGACAGGATCTGATCCATCTCCTGAGCGTCCCGCCCACTCCAACCTGACGCCGTTTGAACCGTCGATCGTCAGCGTTAAACGGTGAAGGCGTTTACAGAGAAGCGTGTGGCAGTAAACACATCACGGAAACATCCACCCACTCACGGACGATTCACTTTAACGTCCCGTCAAGGCTCAGAGTCGCTCGGATAAATACTGAACAGCACAGTTATAAAAATATGAAATTTAGTGAGGAATGATTATTAATTGGAAATAAATCGAATTCAACAATTTGAGATAATCTTCCGACTCCTGGAGACGGAAATGAGGCTAAAAAAACAAACTATTCAAACACTTTCCCAACTTCATCCATTATTATCAAAGCCTCATCCTGTGACTCAACACTGGAGGAAAATGAAAATGTCATTGTTGTTTTTAGATGTGAATGAATGGAACTAAAGGAGGTACTTCTCGGCTCTAAAGACTCTGAGGAGGAGCCACTGGATTAGAGGAAAAGGGCAGCAGCTGCAGCGTCGGGAACAAAAGAGCACTTTTCAATTCATTTATGAGAAGAGCATTAGTCATCAGCTCAGTGCAGGGTTTTATCAGGGTAAACGCACCGAGGGGCATTACTATCTACTGTAATTACGACAAAAACGCTAAGAGAGGACAAACTGAGCCCAAATGTCTGTTTATTTTTGAGGTTAATTGAGGAATATGTGATTTTTTTTAATGCATATGAGGAAAAATAACAGTTAAATCATCAAACAGTAGAAAATAACAGGAATTAACTGTGGAAAAACAAGCCTTAGGAGGTCATCTTGGTTTTATGATCAAGGATTTTAATAGAATTTTTAGTTTAAGTCCAGGACGGGAGCCTCGGCCAATCACAGCTCGCCTCTGGAAAAAGGAGTGCTCTCATTGGTCGAAAAAACTTCTTAATAAGGAAGTAATGGCTGCTGATAAAACTGATAAAAAGTCTGCAAAAAGGAATGTGGGATAAATATTATTAAGTCCTGCAATATTTAACGAGGAGAGGATCATTTTCAGATGCTTCAATCGGACGCTAAAGTGCTCAAAGTTTATCGTAAACGTATAACTTTAGTTTAGTGTATTTTGTGGAGGAAAAATTGGTTCAGTTTCATTTGTTTTGAAGTAAAAGCTAAGAAAAGCAGCAGATAATGCCACTTTAAGGACATTTATGGACTTAATTCATGCTTCATAATCTTTTAAAATGAAGATTTATAATGTACAGAGAGAATTGGACTTTAGCTGTTCCCATTCTTCAAAAAGTAACGGTCCCTGAAAATAAAACACAGCTGAAACCCTTAGAACCACACGAAAAGAAAAATAAAATCAATGATAAAGTGATGTCTTAACTCTAGAGTAAGTGCACAAAACCGTGAGAATAAGAAACACATTTAATCTATTTTTCTGTGGAGAAAGCTTCATGATGGATTGCTTTTGTGTAAATAAAGAACAGAAATAATGGAGCGAAACACAATCCTTTCACCAAATGTGTGTTTGATTGAGATGAATGTGTAACGACTAAACCCAGGTGTTGTCGGGCTTTTTATTAAACAATGTTAGAAGCACAAGCTGCAACTTTAATAAAACTCACTTCTGTTTGAAACAAGTGGCTCTGTCAGTGTTGCCAGATACTCAAACCAAATAATAGTACAGACAAATGAGCACAAAATATCAGAGCTGTGGACTTCAGACTTGACTCAAGAAAATGTAAAAAGACTTTAACCAAAGAGTCTCTGACCTGAAAAGACTTCTCCCAAAGATTTAATTCATTTTAAATTTTAAATGTTAAGCCATGTTACTCTCATGACGCTGCCTTCAAATGCTCTCTGTAAAACTCAGCGCTACAGGGCTTTACAACCAAAGGACAAAATCACTGAAAAGCATTGAAAAAAATTACACTTTTTTGACTAAATATTCAATAGAAATACCAGCACTTGTCAATTATACTTAATCTATATTGTTTTGGTTAAATAAAAACAGATTTAAAAGCTTATATTGTTCAATTTTAACATAATATTAGTGTTGTTTAAAAGACTCGAAAGGACTTGAAAGTATGAGACTTTGGACTTGACTTGGACTTAAACACTCAAGACTTACTGGTGACTTATGAAACAATGACTTGGTCCCACGTTTGTAAATGATTGTATACGATGAAAATGTGACAATATAAATACCCCATAAATGAGTTTAGACTCTCACACTCAAGAGAATCAATTTATTTAGTTTCACTTCACTTTTATCTAAAGCTGTGCAGACTGTATGTGATTAAACACCACTAAAAACTGAAAACTAAAATAAACATCGCACAAATACATAAAAGCATCGAATGACCGAACCATATAAAGATGAGTCTTGAGTCTTGCTGGTGTTAGTCTCTGACGGACGAGCAGCTGCAGGAAAAGACTCTGTTCAAAAAGATGGATTCCTTCAATAAATCTGTTCCTTCAGACTGAACCCTGCTTCGATTCAGCGGCTCATCATCAGCTCATCTTCAGCTCATCATCTGGACACAGCTGGACACTGCTGCAGTGAAAACCAGGAGCTGTCTTTAGGAGCTCATTTATCGAGCTGTGGCTGACCGCACACTTCACCGTAGTGTTAGATCTGCAGCAGCAGCTCGTTCGAATGGTCGGGTCTGGTTTGAGTGGAACAATACTGCGCTGGAACACACTGTAGTAAAACCTTAAATGTGTTTTAATTCACTTGAGTCTTACTGAAGATGAACTGAACCACAACAAACAAGTGACATACATTCATGAAGCTGCAACAGACGGACAGGAATATGTCAAAATAAACAAGATTTAGATCAAAATGAGCTGTGACTGTCGCAGTGAGAATCAACGAAGGGAGATTCTCCAGTGGCTGCAGTGTGGCTCTGAAGGTTGTGAGTTTTTAAACCACAGTTTTTGTCGCTGAAGGAAAGTAGCTGCTCAATGACGGGACCCAGTTTCAAATCAAGGATGTGATGTAAACAAAGTGAAAAAGAGGAGACTTAGGAGGCTTTCTCACCCGCAGGGTTTAGTCCAGACTTATGGACTTTCACGTTTGACTTGAACCAAATGTTCAGGTAAAAGCTCCAGTAAAACCATGGTTCAGACCAAACAGCTGCTCTTTGGTCTTGGTCTGGACCAAGGTCTGGTTCATTTGAGAAAACACGTTTAGAGATAGTTTGGACTTTTGGACCAAATGTGACGGTTGATTAAACACAAGAAGAAGAGAGAACGGAGGAGAGAAAAAGGGAAAATAGATTTTGAGTTAAAAAACACATATAACACACAGATTATGTTGTTTTCTGTTTTGTTTGTCTCTATTTTTCTCTACGACAGATGTCTCTGTGAAGCCTGTTGTTTCCTAAAGAGCGTTATAGTGATTTAAATCATGTCTTAAACAGTTTCATCTGTTTGTATTAACTCTATATTAATAATAACATGTCTCTATAGGTCCTGCTCCAGTCTGATTGTTGTATTTCTCCAGTTCAACTGTAAAATGAGCCTCTGCAGAGACACATTCACCACAGAAAAAGAATCTACAGGAGACAGGACGACAGTGAACGCAGCGTCAGGACGACAGTGAACGCAGCGTCAGGACGACAGTGAACGCAGCGTCGAGTCCAATAGTCCACTTTTAAAACCGTAGAGAAACTCCACTAAACATAATGAAAACAGTTTAACACCTTGAGAGTTCTTGGAGCAAACTTTCAGGTGAGAAAACCATTTAAAAAGTTTTCTTTACAGTTTTAGACAAAAATGTGTGAAAACACTTATTTATCAGAACAATTAGAGACTCGTTAAAAGCTATTTTTTCTGCAAAATACCTTGAAGCTTTTAGTCTGAAGCCAAATAGTTTATTCAGTCTTTGACAGAAATCGTCTATTTTGCATTTTGTTTTGCTGTTTCAGAATATTACTTTTTAGATTGACCTTCTATTAATGAAAAACAACTTCTGTCTCTTAAAGCTTCACTGTTTCTATTGAATATCTTTAAGCCTTCAAACTGGGGACGGCTCGCGACGACAGGACCGTGTCAGCACATGTCACTTCTTTATGTATTTCACACCCATTATTCAACTTCAGGAGGCAACTTGTCACAATCAAAAAAGCAAATAACATCTACAGACTCACTTTGAGACCGAGCTGTCACTTTCAGATATTTTTATTTCATTTGGAGAAATCTCATACGGCTCCGTGAGCTCTGAGTTCATAGGTTTGTGTTGTTGTTGTTTGACAGAAACCGGCAGCAGCTGGAAACAAGTTCAATAACAGAGTCTTTTCTTTGGCCTGAATGATATTTTTATGAAGAAATGGTGACTCACAAACCTGCTGCATTCAGGTTTCACATAAACGACTCTCTCCTGTTGAAGCCTTATTTAATTGACGTTGTGACCTTTTAGCGCCGGCGTCTCGTGAGTCATTTGAACACACCGTGGACCGTCACGTGGGCCTCACCTGAAGCGTGTGACTCAAACAGATCTGTGTTTTCCATTGATTTTGATGGACATTGTTCTTAAAGTGGTTTAATAAACAGAGGGTCAAGAGTGGGTCGCAGCAGATTGTTTTTAAAGGTCGCCAAATGAAATTCCAATTAAAAAAACATCCCAAATCAATTGAAATAAAGTAAAAAGAAAATCAACCTTAGCTTTATTAGCCTTTTAAGTTACTGTTGAGTTCAATGAGATGAATATTGTAATCAAAGAATAATGCACTTCCACTTTATTTTAACCATAATAAACTTTTTTTTTCCACTGAGATGGTACAGATCGGGTCAGTTTTTAATTGTTAATTATAAAGCTATTATGTAAGAATTTAATAATGATGTTTAATGACGCTATGGAACTGAATATGAAGTAAAAAGTGATAGGTTTGTTTAGTTATGTATGGATTTATAGAGAATGAATGCATTTAAGTAAAAAAATATGTTTAAATTATGTACTGTTGACTGAATGTGAATCATATTTCAAAACTTGGATGCGTTAATAATTTTAATTAAAAGAAAGAGAAGAAGAATCGTGATGTGTTGGAGCTTTCTGCTTGTGTTTAATGCAACGTAGCCATGAGTTTAATGTTTAATTTCATAAAGAAAGAGAAGAAAACTAAGATTGTTTTGTATTTCTATCAGATTATCTCCGTCCAATCATCAGACTGAAGAGTTTAGCTCCGACTTTGTGAAAGAGGACCACACAAATGGAACAAAAGACCCAAAAATGACACTTTACACGTTTCCTTTTGGCAACGGAAACAAGACTAATCAACTTTTTCAGTGGTTTTCGTGACTCAGTCGAAAACAAAGCTTAAAATGGCTTTTAATTTGTTTTCCAGACTTCCTAAACTTCTTTACAAACCAGTGTATTTCACCGTGACATGTTTCAACAGCTCACTTCCTTCAGTCAAAAGAAGATAAACAGACACTGACTCAAAGAAGAAATCCCAAAACAAGCCCAAGGAAGTTAGAAATAAAAAGTTTCAAAGTCGAGTCAGATCTCTAGATCAGTGGTGTCAAAGAAGTGAGGAGCCATGAAAGTTAATAAGAATCATTTCAGAGGCCGAAGATGGTGACATTTGGAAGCTTTATTACATTTTGAATGTGAGATTTCAGCTTCATTTGAGTTTTTATAAAAAGTTATGACACAAATAATAATGTCCTCCTCTATGGAAACTGGTTTTAGTTGTATTTCAACAGGTTTTAGTCAAATTTCAACAAGTTTTAGATGGATTTAAACAGGTTTTAGTCCGATTTGAACAGGTTTTAGTCAGATTTAAACAGATTTTAGTTAGATTTCAACAGATTTTAGTTGAAATTGGACAGATTTTAGATGGATTTTGGACAGATTTTAGTTAGATTTCAACAGGTTTTAGACAGATTTAAACAGATTTTAATTGGATTTCAACAGGTTTTGGTTGAATTTGAACAGGTTTTAGTTGGATTTAAACAGATTTTAGTTGGATTTCAACAGGTTTTGGTTGATTTGAACAGGTTTTAGTTGGATTTAAACAGATTTTAGTTAGATTTAAACAGATTTTAGTTAGATTTCAACAGGTTTTAGTCAGATTTAAACAGATTTTAGTTGATTTAGACAGATTTTAGTTAGATTTCAACAGGTTTTAGTCAGATTTAAACAGATTTTAGTTGGATTTCAATCCAGTTTTGGTTGAATTTGAACAGGATTTAGATGGATTTGACTAATTTTAGTTACCATCTTTGTAGCAAAAAATCAAATCCATCTAAAACATGCTCAATTAATGAATAACCTAATGCCAAAAATATCACCTTCTAAATGTATTGAAGGGCCACATAAACATTGCAAAGGACATTTAGCCCTGGACCTTGAGTTTGACTGAGCTGCATCTGGAGTAATACTTTTTCATCTTAGTGGACAACTTTGTGGCATCATATGGAGCTCTTTCGTTTAGTTTCTTCTTTATTTGTCAGGAACTATTTCCATCTAAATCTCACAAGAAAAAGATGCTCTGGACCAGACTTTTATCTGTACTCTCAAACCAACAACGGGGAACACAACAATATAAACACAGCAAAACACAAAACTTACAATGAGTTTGAAGTAATTAGTTCAAATACCCACAGGAGAACTTCAGC
>CM072153.1:21340673-21475806 GCA_036850595.1 Rhyacichthys aspro
CCCCTTTTTGTAAACTTCTGGATGGAATTGTCCCGGGACGTTCATGTACAGTTCTGTGTTCTAAACCACAGAGGGACCAAAGACTCTCTAATGAAGCTGGTGCAGGGGCCGCGATACAAATAAGAATCTTTTCTGTGACACTTTACTTTTACTGTGAAGCATTTTATTAAAGTTATCATTAATATTAATCTCCTCTTTTTATGGAAACAGATTTTAGTTGGATTTGAACAGGTTTTAGATGGATTTGACCAGGTTTTATTTCTCTTTGTGGCAAAAACTTGCTTAATCTTGGAAGACCTCATGAAAAAATAAAATAAATCTGATTCAAATCCATTTACAACCTGTTCAAGTCCATCTAAAACTTGTTCAAATCCATCTAAAACTTGTTAAAATCCATCTAAAACCTGTTCAAGTCCATCTAAAACTTGTTCAAATCCAACTAAAATTTGTTAAAATCCATCTACAACCAGTTCAAGTCCATCTAAAACCTGTTAAAATCCATCTAAAACCTGTTCAAATCCATTTACAACCTGTTCGAGTCCATCTAAAACTTGTTCAAATCCAACTAAAACTTGTTCAAATACATATAAAACCTGTTCAAATCCAACTAAAACTTGTTCAAATCCATCTAAAACTTGTTCAAATCCATCTAAAACTTGTTCAAATCCATCTACAACCAGTTCAAATCCAACTAAAACTTGTTCAAATCCATCTAAAACCTTTCAAATCCAATAAAAACGTATTATTAGTAGTAAATATTACCAACTTTATTTATTGGAGGGCCACATAAAACATTGCAAAGGGCCGCATTTGGCCCCCGGACCCTGAGTTTGACATGTGTGCTCTAATGACTTGAATAATTGACCTGTTGCACAGATATTCATTGTTACTAGCGCCATTTTTTTAAATCTTTTTGTCAAATCTGTCCAACCTGCTTCACATCTGCACTCCATCAGTTACTTTAACTTGTTTTTATTTATGTTTTAAGAAGAGTTCAGGTTTTATGTTTGTCTTTTTTACGTCTACGGTGTCAATTTAAAGCACTTTGGCCTGACTCTGTCCATTTTAAAGCGCTTTATAAATAAAGTGGGACTGGATTGTGACATTATTTTGTTTTGGAGACTGCTCAGTATTAAAATATAAATGTAAGCGTCAAATATAAAGCTAAATTAGACTCAGAAACTTGAATCAAATCCTCTTTTATTGCTAAAACTGTCAGTCTTTACGATTACTACGATACAAGTTGAGTTAACTGAGAATTGACCCAGACTTTTGCTCAATCCTCGTCAAAATAAAAGCCCGTAACTCCAGCGAGAAACAGGTGGAGAATACAGAGAGCAGCTCAGTGCACAGTGAACCTGACGGAAACTCCTGACAGCTGACAGTGTTTGGATTTGGATTAAGTCCCTCCAGCAAACTTCATTCCCTCCGAAAGTTATAAAAGTGCAAGGCTGAGGCATAAAAGTTCCCCCCGAGAGACTTGTCACAGCGGGACAGCCCCAATTACTCAGAGCTTTATCAGGAACCAATCAGAGTTAAAAGTCTTGGAATAAATGTCTCTGCTGCTCAGTGATTAATCTCCAGCTGCTCACTCTACCGGGACTCTGCTTCTTATTCAGGTTTAAATTAAATCAAGATAATAATGCTTTTTCATTATCAATTAGTACGGTCCAATAAAGAGTCAAATTTATCAGTTTTTTTTTTTAATCTTAAAAATAGAGCGAGATTATAAAGCAAACATACATAACACATACAAATTAAACTAAAACCAAAACTGAATACTTGATTGAATAAAATAACCTGCCACAGCAATATATTTACTAATTAAAATTAAATTAAAATACAGCCAACTTTATTTTTTATTTTATTTAATTATTTTTTATTTTATTTAATGTATTTATTTATTTTATTTTATTTATTCATTTATTTATTTTTATTTTCTTTTTTTAATTTAATTTTATTTATGCTTTACAATTTTTTATTTTTTTTATTTTACTATTATTCTTATTGCTATTATCATTCAGTCTCAGTATTGAACTTGTCTCATTTGTTGTAAATCTAAAAAATAAAAATAAAAATAAATAATTCCAGTCATAAAAAAATACAGGCAAATTTTGTAATAATGAAAGCTCAATTTACTTTAGACGTAAAACTAAGATATAACACATGTACTGAGCATGTGTGTATCCATGGTAACAGCCACAGCAACAGCTTTAAACCAGGTTTTTTCTACTTTTTTTCCCCGTCTCAATTAGAACTAAGTACATATCTCTGCAAAACAGTGTAAAAACAAACCCCTCCAGCTCCACTTTCCCTTCGGTGAAAGTTTGAGGCGCTCCTTCGTTCAGGAGCAGTTCGGGAACTTTCAAACCGAGCTGCCTCTGAGAATTCGGAGCCAGAGTTAAAAGCCGTCTGAGGACATTTAAAAAAATAAAAAAAACCCAGCGCCTGAGGGAGTTTCAGATACTTCTTGAGCCGAGGTCGACCCAGGCTGCACTGCTCACTGTGAGGAACTAAATCTAATCTTTTACCGCTAGTTATTTTAATTTTATAACAGCGCCTCCTGAGAGTTAGTCATCATGAGGATTTGTGGATATAAAACTATCAAAGTCTGTTTGAATTGATAAGTTCTTGAGTTTAGACTTTGAAACTGAGGGAGCTTTTACTTTGTTTCTGTGCATTTAGGTCCTATTTACACAAGAAAAGGGTGTTTTATGTCACTCACTCTTTTGAAAAGTCCAGTCGGAGTGAAACACTGAGGAAAGCTGGATTAAAAAGTAGAAGATGAATGAATGAATTATGTTTAATGTATTGTTTTTCTGTTCACTCTGAGGTTAAAGCCATTATACCTAACGTTACAGTGATGTTTTTTTCACCTGAAAGTGCTTCAAGTAAGAACAGAAACAGGAAAAAAGGCTTTGACACACTTCAATCTGAACTGAAACTGACCTGATTTCATTTGGAAACTTTTGTTCAATCTTAATAAAAAAGAGAATGTGAGAGTATTGGACAGTGTTTGTTTTTAATTTGTTGTGTTGTAGATGAATATGTTATAGAGTGTATTTTATTTTATATCGATGTGCAATCTCGGTCTCAATGGGTTTTTCTTTCCGGGTTAAATAAAGGTTTAATAAAAATAATTAAATATGTAGCATTCACATGTTTTCAAGGTGAACGGCGCTAATAAAGTCAGTTTGAACCACACCAAACAAGAGCAAACACACCATTAACCTCTTTATTTATTTATTTATTTCCTGCCAATTCATAATTGTTGCCACAAAACACAGTAATAAACAAAAACAAGAAAAAAACAAAACAAAGCAGACATCATCCCAATCATAACGAACGAAAAAGAAACAGGAAGAAGATCAGTTTTATTTATCTGGCCCTTTTATGGCCACATCATCTGAAAATAATCAATAATCAACCAATCATCACACATTTTCCTGTCTTACACATATATAAACTAATTCTTTCATTCATTTTTTGCATAACACAACATTATTTTATCTTTGTTTGATGATGATCGGCTGATTTAAGTTTGCACACTGCACTTTATTTAGAGGCTAAAGTGTTAGAGTCTTGTTTATCTGTTTATTTTACAACCATTCTTGGGTTTAATTCATCATTTAGCCTCTCACTTATTTCATTTTTTGGGATTTTAATGTAAAAAAAGCAGAAACAAAGCAAAAGCAAACATCTAAATAATCAACTATGTTCCAGGTTTAACCGAGCTGGGTTTTCTTTTTAATCTTTCTGGTATTAATCCATTTTAATAACATTATGCTCCTCTACTTTTTGCCTCTCTTTCAGACTTGTGTGTTTGTATTTGTGTTTGGTGCAGCTGCAGAGAAGAGTTCACACGTCCCACAATCCAACGGGGCTAAAAATACCTATAATATAACTATTATTTCAAACATTTCTTTAAAATATTAACCCCACAAAGCTTAAAAAAGTCTCATTTAAGGCCAGAATGATCCCCCGAGGAAGTGGCAGATGTTGGAGCTGTGGTAGTTTTATTCCCCTCAGAAATAATGTGTGTTTTATTGGGACGGCTCCAGTTAAAGCGGTTAATTGAAGCAGACGATGACATTAAAGCTGCTGTTTATTTCAGATGAAGGCTTGGCTGGAGTTATATCTATATGAGCCATAAGAGCCACAGAGACGTCTAAACCAGGGCACAACTTTCATGTTTCCACACTACTTTAGTCATGTATGATGCTTAAATAAAAACTTTATGACTCCTTCTGATGCTGCTGGAAACCACAGACATTAATATTATTATAAAGGTAAAAATATCCAACAGTTGTGGACGCTATTCTCTCAAAGATACAAGTCAGATTAGACGTTTTAATCCAACTTTTAAGCCACTTTTACACTTTAGTACGGACATAATTCGGTTATTTCACCTGCGCTCTATCCTGGGATGACCACACGTCCCGGGACACTCCTGATTTTAAGCCCCGAGTCCCGACAGACATCTCCGAAAACACCAACACGTCCTGATTTTGCCGTCTTTCTGTCTCGAACGTCATAAACCCAAAGCCAGCGCATTGTGTTTGAAACTCATTCGTCGTTAAGCGCGAGGCTAATGCTAAAAGCTATCCTTCTCCAGCGTTCACAGTTTGACCTTTGACCTTTGACCTGTCTTCAGCCAAAAACAAGTGTCTCAGAAAAGCACCGGGACATGAAAACGCTTCAAACATGGTGGAAAAGTTTTATTTCTATGACGTAAAATAGTTCTTAAAAATGTGTAAAAGCTAATCAATGCAATCAGTTTATGTTTTTTTTCTATTATTATTATTATTTACTGGTGTTGTATTGATTTATGGCGACATTATTTTCCATTGCCATCGGTAGCTTGATGGAGCTAACGCATGCTAACAAACAAATGAGCTAATTCCTTTGCTCTGACGGTGTTTTTGAGCTAATATTCAAACTATTATCGAGGTTTTAGCTCCAGACATCTTCAGTTCTCGTGGTTTTGAGTTAAAAGAACAAAAGACTAAAAAAAGAGAAAACAGAGAGGGATTAAAAAAGACTGATTCATTTTCTTATATTTTATCGGGACAGGGACTAGAGACTATCCCAGCTGCTTATGGGACGCTCACCAGTTAATCTTGACGACTATTCAGTTTAGATTTATCCCCTAAACACGCAACAATAAGACTCTGAGTTATAATAAAAGCAGTGTAAATGTTTCCAGATCATCTCCAGTAAACTTGGCGTTAATCTTGACTCACAAAACCCCAGTTCTCCTCGTTACTCCTCCTCTTCCTCGTTTCCAAATCACCAAATCCAACCCCAGCCAGCGTTCAGCAGCTGATATTAGGCGAACATTGTTTTGTAAAATCGATGAACTGTCACAGAAAGAACATTTTCAGCTCAGATACGGCTCACCTCACGTCACCCTCGGACCTCGGACGACAAAACGCCAATCACACACATTCTTCCCGAGATAAAACTCCGACTCTTTTCTTTCATGAATCACCGCTGAGGCTCAACAGAATGTTTAATGCTAAGAGCTTTCTCAGAATGAAACGTCGGAGCCCGGCCCTGAGCAGCTTTTCAGCAAAAGGTCATTTCAGGGAAAAGCAGAGACGCCACATGAAACGTCCTCAGGTCTCTTCAAAGAAATAACAGTTTTTATGCTGCATTTGGCTTATTACACCTTTCTCCATTTTAATGACACCCTCCAGAGATGGAGACTGTTCCTGACTCATTCAAGAAAAAACCTCTGGCTTCTGTTTGAGGAGTAGTTCTGCACCAGACTTTAAGACTAAATGAAAACCCAGAGCTTTCTTGTGCTGTTCTGACAGTGAATTTAACACTGAACAGTAGTAATAATAATAATAATACATAACAATAATAATAATAACAACAACAATAATAATAATAATAATAACAATAATAATAATAATAATAACAACAACAATAATAACAATAATAATAATAATAATAATAATAATAATAATAATAATAATAATAATAATAATAATAATAATAACAACAATAATAATAATAATAACAATAATAATAATAATAATAATAATAATAATAATAATAATAATAATAATAATAATAATAATAATAATAATAATAATAATAATAATAATAATAATAATAATAACAATAATAATAATAGTAATAGTAATAATAATGATACAATAATAATAATAATAATACAATAATAATAATAATAATAATAATAATACAATAATAATAATAATAATAATAATAACAATAATGATGATACAATAATAATAATAATAATAACATGAGCCTCAGTGACTCGATTCATACTTGGACTTGCTTTTGACGACCTGGTCTTCATTTATTCTCCGACACTTGCCACTTGGACTCGTGCTCACTCACTGAATATGCTTTTAAAATAAACGCTTAAAATAAAGGTTGAAACTTTTGCGCTCCACCTTCCACAGACGTGATCTATAAAAGTCCAACTAGACTAAACTAAACCTGCTCTGACCCTGGACACTTTCTGGAGACCCACTGTTGATGAAGTGTTTGATTTGTTTCATTTCACTTTATTTCTGCCAAAAAACACAATAATTTAGGAATAGTACTGTTTTGAATAGAAAGAACGCTGATTTTTTTGGGGGTTTTTTTTATTTATTGGCTCAATTTTTACTGTGTCATCATGTAAAGTAAAGACGGGCTGATCCTGATGAAATAGAGGCTGGGTTTATGAAATAATTATTTGACATGATGCTGCTCAGTTCACACAAACCTTCACGGTTGTTTCATTTTAAAGAAGTGTTGTCTCTTTCTGCTTCTGTTGGGATTTATAAAGCGTACGCACTCGTTTAGTAGAGATTCTATTTAGAAATGAGGCTCCTGATCTTTCTATTTACCGTCTTTTGTTTTTGTTGTTGTGATACTGGGCGATATAAATAAAACTGGATCGAACTGACCCGTTGGAGGCGGCGAGCTGTCACAGGAGTCACACCGCTGCAATGATAACTGTGGTTTAAAATGAAAACATCAAACAAACAACGTCGAAGCACGGTCAACGGTGTTAAATTACCTGAAAATAACTGTTGTCAATCAAGAAAAAAACATCAATTTAAAGCAGAATTCAACCCAGTTTCATTCCTTCAGCTTCACCTGTGGCACCTGCGTAAACTAAGAAAAGTAAAACAGTCAAAATATCCAAATATAACTCAACAAGTGGTGTTTAGTGAGTTTTTTCTTTTTGACAATAAAACATGTTTTTCTGTGTTGTTTTTTGTGATACATCTTTAAATTGATATGGTTTAAGTTAATATTTATTACAAAGTGTTGACTCAGTAACAGTCCCTTTGCTTTAAAACAAACAGAGCTCCTTTTATCCGATCAGAAAACTCCCTGAAGAGTGTTTGTGTCCTCTGTGTAAGAATAAAACAGCTTTGGTTAACGTCAAAAACAGACTAAGCTAGCGTCTTGTTCGATGATCGGGTTTGTACATTTTTCCAAGATTAAATTTGTGGATTTTTTACTCTACAGTCTCTCAGTGAAACAAGCAGGAGTCGACCGAATGTGATAATCGTTGGGCAGCCCTACACACAAAGCAAATAAATGAAAAAATGTACTTTGTTTGCATTGATCTAAGGAGAAGATGGCAAAATGTACATCAAATATTACTCATCTGATCATAATAAACTCATAAAGTCATTGTTAGACATGTTTCATTCATTTTTATGTGGAAAGAGTTGTGTTTAAAAATGAATAAACAATTAGTAAATGCTGGAATATTATTTATACATGACCTTTCTGTTCAGGACTAAAACATTAATAGCAAAATAAGTAGGTATTCACCACAAAATACTTACATTAAATCTCTTTTTGAGGTGTTTCTCTGTAAAATAAGACGTATTTCCAACAGAATAACACATTTCCTTGGTTTATTTCCTTGTTCCTTCGTTGTTGACATCAGTGTCGACCAATGGGAGCGCTCCTTTTTACCTGAAGTGAGCTGTGATTGGACAAAATCCTGCTTAAATCTATTAAAATCCTTAATTATAAAGACTAGATCACGTCTTAAGGTCTCATTTATTCACAAATGATTCATGTTACAATAAACTTTAGGTGATTACACTGAAAAACTACATGAAACAGTAAAAAAATCTGTTAATAATGCTTATTAATGTCAGACTAATGTCCTAACAAATACTAACTAATGCTCGAGAGTGTTGTTATTCGAAATGATTCTGTCTGTGCATGGACTAAACAGAGAGCTGGTTCAAATCGCCGCTGGTTGGCACTAAACTGAACTGAATTAATTATTTATTCAAGCACATTGTACACATTTCCCCGCTGCTTTGATCGCTGCATCCACCAGAACCAACACCACCTCCCGCTGAGTCTCACAACTGATTAACCTCGGGGTCATATATTCATTTCACTCCGTTTTAAAAAGACAAACAGCCCATTACGCCTCGGTTTCCCTCAAAGAGCAGCAAACAAACGCTGACACGCCGGGGCTCGCCGATAAGACCCGGGATCAAACCCAGAGCCTGCAGCGAGGAACGCAGCAGGGAACAGAGGCTGTGAAGGGACTAATACACGGAGGCTTTGTTTTTCAAGACAATTCCTCTTCAATCCGTCTGCACGCAGCTACATTTTATTAGTTCTGATGAAAGAAGAAGTTCAGCAGAAGTTAAACGTCTTGATCGTCGAGGAACGTGAGGCAGAAACTCGGCTTTTAACGACTAGATGTTCAAGTAAAGCAGTGTAAAACTCAATAAAGACTGACTGTGACAAAGGAAAGTGATGCTCATTATCTCAAGATTCACAGTTTCATCGAGAATAGAAGCGCAGGACCCAGAATATCACAAGATCACAGGATGTTGGCTCGTGTTTCTCCAACAGCTTCAGAGGTGTGGCCCGTTGCAGCTGTTCCTGGAGTTAGACGGAAGAGAAGACTGTAAAAGACCAGTATCATTCAATTAATTCACTTCAGCATCATTTAATAACGTCTCAATATCAAGCGTCTGCTGTTATCGAGCTCTCTTAAAGCTCACGTCCTGTTGAGGAGTAAGTTTCTCGTGACATTTTGCTGATTAGAAAGTATCTTGCTGCAACTGTGCAACAATCTGCTTTGTTTAGAAGAGTGAAAAAAACAAAAAAAGCAGTGCCTCAGGGTCATTCAGAGTTCATGGTGAGGTGTGAGTGCGTAAACTCCTGACAGACTTCTCAGGACGAGCCTTGAGGCCGGTTCTATTTCGAGGCGTCGCTGCGTCTGTAAAGTTCTCGTCTGGCTCCCGTTTCTTCTTCTACGATCCCATCATTTATCCTGCTGGGTTTATCCCGCTCTTTTCCACTCGCCAGCGACGTTTACTCTTGAAAAATGGACAAAGACAGACTCATTTTTAAAAGAACGTGACATTTTTACGCAGTAGCTGCTTTGGTGTGAAATATGAGTGATTTATCCAATAATAAAGCAATTTATTTTTTTATTTTAATTTATTATTTTAGAAAGTTATTCAAAACAGCTACATTTAGAGATTGTTTTGGAATGGTGCTTTAACACAAAAACAATAATAATGCACACACAGACACCCAGATGCTTTGGGTCAGTGGTTTAACTGTGTTTTAATAGCCACCAGAGAGGGACAGTTTTGTTCATGATTCATTTTTATTCATTTATTCATTCATCTTCTACCATTTGGTCCCAGCAGCATGGACCTGACCCTACTGTTTCAGAGACATCTTCTTTCTTCCAAACTCTCCATCTTAAACGTCTCTAATGATAAACAAACATGGCGGCGCTGACACTGAGGTAACACAGAGAGGGATGTGCGCCCTCTGCTGGAGAAAAGTTACACAGTGCTGCTCTAAATCAAACTAAAATCACTTTTTGGATTAAACAAAACGTTTAGCTTTGGCTTTAATCCTGTTTATTTATAGTCTTTAATCAAGTTTAGTCCTTGTTTAGACCGATGTTGTTGGTAATTAATAATATTTAAACTGGAATAAACAATGTCCTAAATTAAACTGCTGCATATTTAGTCACTTACACTTCTTTTGCACTTCCCTATATCCTGTTTTTACTCTTCTTATGCACATGAGCAGCTGTACTTCACGAATTTGTAATATCGCCTAAGATCCTCAGCGTCTTCTACAGCTGCGTTGTTGAGAGCGTCCAGAGCAGCTGCAGCACAGTTTTAGATCATCAGGACCCCACTGTCTTCTCTGCAGAGCATCCACCAGCTTTATTTCTATTTTTTACATGTCATTCATTGTGGACATGACAATAAACACTTTAAATCTCTTGAATCGCTTCGAATGTAACAGAAAAAGTGTAGGTGGTACATGGAGAGAGAGCTGATATTCAGGTTTAATAATGTTTAATAATAAGTTTAATAATGGCTGCTTTACGGAACATACGAGTTGATTTTGTCCGAGAACACAATGTCACGGACAGCAGACGTCCTCAGTCCAAAACCAGTCTGTGTTTCCTGAGCGAAGGCCGGATGATGCGGCGCCGACGGTGGGTCCAAACGGAGCCGAGGGGTTTGCGAGGGTTTCCTTTGAAGCAGACGACCGCTGGGCCCCGGGGCAGAAGACGAGCCGCCCTTCATCGGAGAGCGGCGGGAGGCGGAGGTGAGGAGGAGATCACAACCAGCTTCCCTCCGGCTCCAGTCGAGAGAGAAACAACACCGGCTCCATCCTTCCTCTCGCCTCCTTCACTTCCAGAGAAGCCTCCCGCCGCTGCCTCCGCGGGGCACACGCCGGGCAATTAACGGCAGAATGAGGAAGAGGAGGAACGGGATCGGTCTCACTGTTCTGCCCCGATTTAAAACATAAAAACTAGTTATTTCATGAAGTGAGAACCCTACGACGTCAGTCTGTCTAAAACTGGAAAAAGCTGCTGCTAATATACACATTTTAAAAAAAGAACAGAAGAAGAACAGTTCAAAATAAAAGCAGACCTAATGCTCCTCAGAGGCAGAAAACATAAACGTGATCACACAAGGCTTTTAATCAGCAATAAATGATGAGTTTTTAATGAAGCTTGTCTTGTTCTTGTCAATAATTAAAGCAGTGTGTTTAAAAAAGTAAGTCAATCTCAAAATCCTTATAATATGTTTTATTTCATTCACACAAAAACATTGGGAACACTTCACATTCTGTTCCAAATCAGAACATGAACAAATACAACGATCAAATGTGTTATTTCTTTACACAAAGTGAAGAAAAGGTGCATTTTTCTTTACGAACTCAAACATTTACTGATGCTTTAGATTGATTTTTACTGTGAATCACTAATATTTGAATCAGAATCGTCTGTGTTTCTTCTGGGACTGCACTAAATCCACTCTTCCTCTGCATTTCTGGGTTTTGTCTCAGAAACAGACGTCACTCACAGGTTTTCAGACTGTTCTGGACGCTCCTGAATGTCTCACTGTTGTGTTTGGGGTCATTGTCTTGTTGAAACACACATTTCAAGAGCATTTACTCCTCAACATCAGGCAACGTGACTTCTTCAAGTGTTTAGATGTATTCAAACTGATCCATGATCCGTGTGTCATCAGTAGATCAGTTTATACAGTAAGTGTTTGTAAAGAAAAATGCAGACACAGCCTTTTATTCACCTTTTCTTCACTTGCTGTATTGAAATAACACATTTGATCATTGTATTTGTTCATGTTCTGATTTGGAACAGAATGTGAAGTGCTCCCAATGCTTTTTTGTGAATGAAAATAAAAGCTATAATAAGGATTTTGAGATTGACTTACTTTTTTAAACACACTGCTTTAATTATTGACAAGAACAAGACAAGCTTCATTAAAAACTCATCATTTATTGCTGATTAAAAGCCTTGTGTGATCACGTTTATGTTTTCTGCCTCTGAGGAGCATTGGGTCCGGCTCCAGAGCTGTTTCTCATTTCGAGGCTGAGTCGCTGATCTGTCGACGGCTGAACCGAGCTGTCACCGAGAGATGAGTGACAGGTTAAACACCGTCATGAGGCCAGCGCTGATCACACCTGTAGAGTTTATGAGCGTTTACAGGCGTCAGGATGATTGGTGACTGTGTTATACGTGATGAAGGTTGGACAGGGCCATTACTGCAGGGGTTCTTCTTCACGTTCAGAGCTGGAGCTGAATCAATGAAACCAGGAGCATGTTTGACAATAAATCATCTGTCCTCCTCACACTCCTGGTACTCCGGTTTCCATTAACGACACCGAAAAACATGCACTCGGCCTCCCACTGCTCCACTGGATTACTTCAATTCAGAGAATGAATTTCCCACGAGGATAATAAAGAGTAACTTAAAGCTCCACTTCCTGGTTTTCTTTTTTGTCCCTGTCTCAGACTCTCCTCCAAAAGCAAAAAAATAAAACCAGACCAGTTTTTCCTCCAAAATACTAATCCATTTGACCAAACTGAAGTTTAGAGTTTAGCGTTAGCTTAGCTGTGACTTCAGCGTCAGGACGACAATTATCTCCTCCTCGTTAAACATTACGTGATTGAATTGACAGTATTTATCTGTGTTTTACGTTGTCTCCCTTTTCTCTGTTGATGCTTTTCTTTTTTCAGCTGTTTCTCTGTTAAAAGACATATTCAGCTGAAAACACACTTTATCTGCAGCTATTAAACTTCCTGGAACGTCATGTGACAAGTGTCGACCAATGGGAGCGCTCCTTTTTTCTCCCTTTTGACCAAAGCCCTCCGAACAGTCCAAAAACTCACTTTTATTGATAAAAGAGTGATTTTTCAGTCAGTGCTGTTGGAGACATTATGATCTTGGAGAAGTTCTCATTATTTAGAAGGACGCTGTTTGTATTTGACTTTTATAATAACAACCTTTTCCAGTGTATTCATGTCAGAATCTCATCATCTCTAACACTTTCTGCAAAACAAGACGGATTTGAGGGAGATTTAGTTCAAAGAAATGTCTCGAGTTGGTCTCAAGGACAACATCAAATCGCTCTGTGGGACGTTTCACCAAAATCAGACACACTTTAAAAAATAAGCTGCAGATTGTATTCTCCCAAATCCCTTTAAAGTCTACCCTGCATTTATTAAACAAGTTTTACTTCCAGTTACTTCCTCAGAGTTCAGACTTTCCTGGAGCTGACCTCGGGGCAGGGCGTCCCGTCAGCGCCCGTCAGCGTCCCGTCAGCGCCCCTCACCTCAGCGTCCCGACAGCGTGACAGATATGGGACACGGCCGCCTCAGGACCCACAAACACCCGAGAGAGAGAAGTGTTCTCCAAATTTAAAAACTGGGCTCAAACTGGGTCAGCTTTAATTTAAGATGAGACTTTGGGTCATAATACATTTAAATATTTAAAACTTCATTTGAGGAGGAAGTATCTCTGATCAAAAAGGCTCCAGAAGGAATTTAAATTATTATCGCTGACAATGAAAGCTTCAATGTAAAATAAGATGGAGTCACTTTCCAAAAAATACAGGAGCTGTCTCCGGCCCCAGTCCGAGAGCTGCACTTGGACTTTCATTAATGCATAGATTATTTTATTTAAGTAAAGACTTAACAGAGTTTCAGGACCTAACTGAGGATTCTCTGGGACTAAAACTAGACTAAAACTAGACTAAAACTAGACTAAAACTAAACTTAAACTAGACTAGACTAAACCTAGACTAAAACTAAACTAAAACTAGACCTAGACTAAAACTAGACTAAAACTAGACTAAAACTAGACTAAACTAAAACTAGACTAAAACTAAACTAAAACTAAACTAAAACTAGACTAAAACTAAACTAAAACTAGACTAAAACTAAACCTAGACTAAAACTAGACTAAAACTAAACTAAAACTAGACTAAAACTAAACTAAAACTAGACTAAAACTAAACCTAGACTAAAACTAGACTAAAACTAGACTAAACTAAAACTAGACTAAAACTAGACTAAACTAAAACTAAACTAAAACTAAACTAAAACTAGACCTAGACTAAAACTAAACTAAAACTAGACTAAAACTAGACTAAAACTAAACTAAAACTAGACTAAAACTAGACTAAAACTAAACTAAACTAAAACTAGACTAAAACTAAACTAAAACTAGACTAAACCTAAACTAAACCTAGACTAAAACTAAACTAAAACTAAACTTAAACTAAACCTAGACTAAAACTAAACTAAAACTAAACTAAAACTAAACTAAACCTAGACTAAAACTAAACTAAAACTAGACTAAAACTAAACTAAACCTGGACTAAAACTAAACTAAAACTAGACTAAAACTAAACTAAAACTAGACTAAAACTAAACTAAAACTAAACCTAGACTAAAACTAGACTAAAACTAAACCTAGACTAAAACTAGACTAAAACTAAACTAAAACTAGACTAAAACTAAACTAAACCTAGACTAAAACTAAACTAAAACTAAACCTAGACTAAAACTAGACTAAAACTAAACCTAGACTAAAACTAGACTAAAACTAAACTAAAACTAGACTAAAACTAAACTAAACCTAGACTAAAACTAAACTAAAACTAAACCTAGACTAAAACTAGACTAAAACTAAACTAAAACTAGACTAAAACTAAACTAAACCTAGACTAAAACTAAACTAAAACTAAACCTAGACTAAAACTAGACTAAAACTAAACTAAAACTAAACCTAGACTAAAACTAAACTAAAACTAAACTAAAACTAGTCTAAACCAGGTCTAAACCAGTTCTGAACATGGCAAGAGCTACTTTAATTCTTATCTACTTCAGTCTGAAGTTGTCTGTTTTAAATAATTAACTCTGCCCACTCGTTTACACTTCTAATAGTTCTTACTCTTGTCTAATCTTAATTAATTAATGTTAAAGTAATGTTCTGTGTTTTAAATTGATAAGAACATAACTTTTTTGGAGGATTTTACTGAAACGCTGAAGTTCTCCTGTGGGTATTTGAACTAATTACTTCAAACTCATTGTAAGTTTTGTGTTTTGCTGTGTTTATATTGTTGTGTTCCCCCGTGAACCGAGGACGGAAAGAAGATTACGGATAAATCTGGTCCCGAGCATCTGTTTTCTTGTGAGATTTAGATGGAAATAGTTCCTGACAAATAAAGAAACTAAACGAAGAGCTTCATGTGATGCTACAAAAGTTGTCCATTCTAAGATGAAAGTGTATTACTCCAGATGAAGCCGGGTCAAACTCAAGGTCCAGGGGCTAAATGCGGCCCTTTGCAATGTTTATGTGGCCCTTCAATACATTTAGAAGGTGATATTTTTGGCATTAGGTTTTATTCATTGAATTTGAGCATGTTTTAGATGGATTTGATTTTTGCTACAAAGATAAGTAACTAAAATCTGTCCAAATCCATCTAAATCCTGTTCAAATTCAACCAAAACCTGTTGAAATCCAACTAAAATCTGTTTAAATCTGACTAAAACCTGTTGAAATCTAACCAAAATCTGTTGAAATCCAACTAAAATCTGTTTAAATCTGACTAAAACCTGTTGAAATCTAACTAAAATCTGTTTAAATCCAACTAAAACCTGTTGAAATCTAACTAAAATCTGTTTAAATCCAACTAAAACCTGTTGAAATCTAACTAAAATCTGTTTAAATCCAACTAAAACCTGTTCAAATTCAACCAAAACCTGTTGAAATCCAACTAAAATCTGTTTAAATTTGACTAAAACCTGTTGAAATCTAACTAAAATCTGTCCAAATCCATCTAAAACCTGTTCAAATCGGACTAAAACCTGTTTTAAATCCATCTAAAACTTGTTGAAATTTGACTAAAACCTGTTGAAATCCAACTAAAACCAGTTTCCATAGAGGAGGACATTATTATTTGTGTCATAACTTAAAAAATAAAACTCAAATGAAGCTGAAAGCTCACATTCAAAATGTAATAAAAGCTTCCAAATGTCACCATCTTCGGCCTCTGAAATGATTCTTATTAACTTTCATGGCTGCTCACTACTTTGACACCACTGATCTAGAGATTCGACTCGGACTTTGAAACTTTTTATTTCTAACTTCCTTGGGCTTGTTTTGGGATTTCTTCTTTGAGTCAGTGTCTGTTTATCTTCTTTTGACTGAAGGAAGTGAGCTGTTGAAACATGTCACGGTGAAATACACTGGTTTGTAAAGAAGTTTAGGAAGTCTGGAAAACAAATTAAAAGCCATTTTAAGCTTTGTTTTCGACTGAGTCACAGGAAAACCACTGAAAAAGTTGATCAGTCTTGTTTCCGTTGCCAAAAGGAAACGTGTAAAGTGTCATTTTTGGGTCTTTTGTTCCATTTGTGTGGTCCTCTTTCACAAAGTCGGAGCTAAACTCTTCAGTCTGATGATTGGACGGAGATAATCTGATGGAAATACAAAACAATCTTAGTTTTCTTCTCTTTCTTTATGAAATTAAACATTAAACTCATGGCTACGTTGCATTAAACACAAGCAGAAAGCTCCGACACATCACGATTCTTCTTCTCTTTCTTTTAATTAAAATTATTAACGCATCCAAGTTTTGAAATATGATTCACATTCAGTCAACAGTACATAATTTAAACATATTTTTTTACTTAAATGCATTCATTCTCTATAAATCCATACATAACTAAACAAACCTATCACTTTTTACTTCATATTCATTTCCAATAGCGTCATTAAACATCATTATTAAATTCTTACATAATAGCTTTATAATTAACAATTAAAAACTGACCCGACCTGAACCATCTCAGTGGAAAAAAAAAGTTTATTATGGTTAAAATAAAGTGGAAGTGCATTATTCTTTGATTACAATATTCATCTCATTGAACTCAAAGTAACTTAAAAGGCTAATAAAGCTAAGGTTGATTTTCTTTTTACTTTATTTCAATTGATTTGGGATGTTTTTTTAATTGGAATTTCATTTGGCGACCTTTAAAAACAATCTGCTGCGACCCTCTCTTGACCCTCTGTTTATTAAACCACTTTAAGAACAATGTCCATCAAAATCAATGGAAAACACAGATCTGTTTGAGTCACACGCTTCAGGTGAGGCCCACGTGACGGTCCACGGTGTGTTCAAATGACTCACGAGACGCCGGCGCTAAAAGGTCACAACGTCAATTAAATAAGGCTTCAACAGGAGAGAGTCGTTTATGTGAAACCTGAATGCAGCAGGTTTATAAGTCACCATTTCTTCATAAAAATATCATTCAGGCCAAAGAAAAGACTCTGTTATTGAACTTGTTTCCAGCTGCTGCCGGTTTCTGTCAAACAACAACAACACAAACCTCTGAACTCAGAGCTCACGGAGACTTATGAGATTTCTCCAAATGAAATAAAAATATCTGACAGTGACAGCTCGGTCTCAAAGTGAGTCTGTAGATGTTATTTGCTTTTTTGATTGTGACAAGTTTCCTCCTGAAGTTGAATAATGGGTGTGAAATACATGAAGAAGTGACATGTGCTGACACGGTCCTGTCGTCGCTTCGAGCCGTCCCCAGTTTGAAGGCTTAAAGATATTCAATAGAAACAGTGAAGCTTTAAGAGACAGAAGTTGTTTTTCATTAATAGAAGGTCAATCGTAAAAAGTAATATTCTGAAACAGCAAAAACAAAAATGCAAAATAGACGCATTTCTGTCAAAGACTGAATAAACTATTTGGCTTCAGACTAAAAGCTTCAAGGTATTTTGCAGAAAAAATAGCTTTTAACGAGTCTCTAATTGTTCTGATAAATAAGTGTTTTCACACATTTTTGTCTAAAACTGTAAAGAAAACTTTTTTAAAAGGTTTTCTCACCTGAAAGTTTGCTCCAAGAACTCTCAAGGTGTTAAACTGTTTTCATTATGTTTAGTGGAGTTTCTCTACGGTTTTAAAAGTGGACTATTGGACTCGACGCTGCGTTCACTGTCGTCCTGACGCTGCGTTCACTGTCGTCCTGACGCTGCGTTCACTGTCGTCCTGTCTCCTGTAGATTCTTTCTGTGGTGAATGTGTCTCTGCAGAGGCTCATTTTACAGTTGAACTGGAGAAATACAATAATCAGACTGGAGCAGGACCTATAGAGACATGTTATTATTAATATAGAATTAATACAAACAGACGAAACTGTTTAAGACATGATTTAAATCACTATAACGCTCTTTAGGAAACGGCTTCACAGAGACATCTGTCGTAGAGAAAAATAGAGACAAACAAAACAGAAAACAACATAATCTGTGTGTTATATGTGTTTTTTACTCAAAATCTATTTCCCTTTTTCTCTCCTCCGTTCTCTCTTCTTCTTGTGTTTAATCAACCGTCACATTTGGTCCAAAAGTCCAAACTATCTCTAAACGTGTTTTCTCAAATGAACCAGACCTTGGTCCAGACCGAGACCAAAGAGCAGCTGTTTGGTCTGAACCATGGTTTTACTGGAGCTTTTACCTGAACATTGTCAAACGTGAAAGTCCATAAGTCTGGACTAAACCCTGCGGGTGAGAAAGCCTCCTAAGTCTCCTCTTTTTCACTTTGTTTACATCACATCCTTGATTTGAAACTGGGTCCCGTCATTGAGCAGCTACTTTCCTTCAGCGACAAAAACTGTGGTTTAAAAACTCACAACCTTCAGAGCCACACTGCAGCCACTGGAGAATCTCCCTTCGTTGATTCTCACTGCGACAGTCACAGCTCATTTTGATCTAAATCTTGTTTATTTTGACATATTCCTGTCCGTCTGTTGCAGCTTCATGAATGTATGTCACTTGTTTGTTGTGGTTCAGTTCATCTTCAGTAAGACTCAAGTGAATTAAAACACATTTAAGGTTTTACTACAGTGTGTTCCAGCGCAGTATTGTTCCACTCAAACCAGACCCGACCATTCGAACGAGCTGCTGCTGCAGATCTAACACTACGGTGAATGTCCCAATTGAGCTCCTAAAGACAGCTCCTGGTTTTCACTGCAGCAGTGTCCAGCTGTGTCCAGATGATGAGCTGAAGATGAGCTGATGATGAGCCGCTGAATCGAAGCAGGGTTCAGTCTGAAGGAACAGATTTATTGAAGGAATCCATCTTTTTGAACAGAGTCTTTTCCTGCAGCTGCTCGTCCGTCAGAGACTAACACCAGCAAGACTCAAGACTCATCTTTATATGGTTCGGTCATTCGATGCTTTTATGTATTTGTGCGATGTTTATTTTAGTTTTCAGTTTTTAGTGGTGTTTAATCACATACAGTCTGCACAGCTTTAGATAAAAGTGAAGTGAAACTAAATAAATTGATTCTCTTGAGTGTGAGAGTCTAAACTCATTTATGGGGTATTTATATTGTCACATTTTCATCGTATACAATCATTTACAAACGTGGGACACAAGTCACTTGTTTTCTAAGTCCGAAGTCAAGTCCAAGTCAAGTCAATTTTCAAACTCCTTTTGGTTTTTTAAAAAACACAAAAATTATTTGAAAAAAGAAAAAAAAAAGTTTTTAAAATGTGTTTTATTTAACCAAAAAATTCCTCAAGTCCAAGTTAAGTCCAAAGTCTAATACTTGAAGGTTTCAAGTCCTTTCGAGTCTTTTAAACAACACTAATATTATGTTAAAATAAAATGATGTAAGCTTTTAAATCTGTTTTTATTTAACCAAAACAATATAGATTAAGTATAATTGACAAGTGCTGGTATTTCTATTGAATATTTAGTCAAAAAAGTGTAATTTTTTTCAATGCTTTTCAGTGATTTTGTCCTTTGGTTGTAAAGCCCTGTAGCGCTGAGTTTTACAGAGAGCATTTGAAGGCAGCGTCATGAGAGTAACATGGCTTAACATTTAAAATTTAAAATGAATTAAATCTTTGGGAGAAGTCTTTTCTGGTCAGAGACTCTTTGGTTAAAGTCTTTTTACATTTTCTTGAGTCAAGTCTGAAGTCCACAGCTCTGATATTTTGTGCTCATTTGTCTGTACTATTATTTGGTTTGAGTATCTGGCAACACTGACAGAGCCACTTGTTTCAAACAGAAGTGAGTTTTATTAAAGTTGCAGCTTGTGCTTCTAACATTGTTCAATAAAAAGCCCGACAATACCTGGGTTTAGTCGTTACACATTCATCTCAATCAAACACACATTTGGTGAAAGGATTGTGTTTCGCTCCATTATTTCTGTCCTTTATTTACACAAAAGCAATCCATCATGAAGCTTTCTCCACAGAAAAATAGATTAAATGTGTTTCTTATTCTCACGGTTTTGTGCACTTACTCTAGAGTTAAGACATCACTTTATCATTGATTTTATTTTTCTTTTCGTGTGGTTCTAAGGGTTTCAGCTGTGTTTTATTTTCAGGGACCGTTACTTTTTGAAGAATGGGAACAGCTAAAGTCCAATTCTCTCTCTGTACATTATAAATCTTCATTTTAAAAGATTATGAAGCATGAATTAAGTCCATAAATGTCCTTAAAGTGGCATTATCTGCTGCTTTTCTTAGCTTTTACTTCAAAACAAATGAAACTGAACCAATTTTTCCTCCACAAAATACACTAAACTAAAGTTATACGTTTACGATAAACTTTGAGCACTTTAGCGTCCGATTGAAGCATCTGAAAATGATCCTCTCCTCGTTAAATATTGCAGGACTTAATAATTTTTATCCCACATTCCTTTTTTGCAGACTTTTTATCAGTTTTATCAGCAGCCATTTCTTCCTTATTAAGAAGTTGTGTCGACCAATGAGAGCACTCCTTTTTCCAGAGGCGAGCTGTGATTGGCCGAGGCTCCCGTCCTGGACTTAAACTAAAAATTCTATTAAAATCCTTGATCATAAAACCAAGATGACCTCCTAAGGCTTGTTTTTCCACAGTTAATTCCTGTTATTTTCTACTGTTTGATGATTTAACTGTTATTTTTTCCTCATATGCATTAAAAAAAATCACATATTCCTCAATTAACCTCAAAAATAAACAGACATTTGGGCTCAGTTTGTCCTCTCTTAGCGTTTTTGTCGTAATTACAGTAGATAGTAATGCGTCCCTCGGTGCGTTTACCTGATAAAACCCTGCACTGAGCTGATGACTAATGCTCTTCTCATAAATGAATTGAAAAGTGCTCTTTTGTTCCCGACGCTGCAGCTGCTGCCCTTTTCCTCTAATCCAGTGGCTCCTCCTCAGAGTCTTTAGAGCCGAGAAGTACCTCCTTTAGTTCCATTCATTCACATCTAAAAACAACAATGACATTTTCATTTTCCTCCGTGTTGAGTCACAGGATGAGGCTTTGATAATAATGGATGAAGTTGGGAAAGTGTTTGAATAGTTTGTTTTTTTAGCCTCATTTCCGTCTCCAGGAGTCGGAAGATTATCTCAAATTGTTGAATTCGATTTATTTCCAATTAATAATCATTCCTCACTAAATTTCATCGTCGTGTTTAGATCTCGGTGCTGTTCAGTATTTATCCGAGCGACTCTGAGCCTTGACGGGACGTTAAAGTGAATCGTCCGTGAGTGGGTGGATGTTTCCGTGATGTGTTTACTGCCACACGCTTCTCTGTAAAACGCCTTCACCGTTTAACGCTGACGATCGACGGTTCAAACGGCGTCAGGTTGGAGTGGGCGGGACGCTCAGGAGACGGATCAGATCCTGTCACAGACTCACAACAACAACAGTGGAGCATCCAGCTGCTTTTTATTGAAACTTTTAATGAGGCCATCAGGTAAATAGCTCATAATGTGATGTTTAAATGTAAAAAAAAGAAGCTATTTCAGTCATATTTGAGGCTTTTGTTCAACTAAAATCCAGTCGTATTCAGGTGTGAGGCCTTTCAAGGTGAGACAAGCCTGAGAACGAAAGGTTGAACCTCTATTAACTCAGTTTATTAAAAGAAAAACAGAAATGAATGGACTGCTTTACAATAATGTAGAAGAGTAACTTGACAGAATAAAACCACAATTACAAGATAAAAAAAGAAGTTAAAATAGTTAAGGATAGAGCCAGAAAAGAATGAATGACTGACTGAATGAATGAATGAATGAATAAATAAATAAATAAATAAATAAATAAATAAATAAATAAATAAATAAATAAATAAATAAATAAATAAATAAATAAATAAATGAATGAATGAATAAATGAATAAATAAATAAATAAAACACAGCCAAATAAAAACCCAGACAGATATGTAAGCCAGATTTTTAAAAAAATAAAATAAAAATTAATTACATTTTATTCTAGTTGTGAAAATGGTTTAAACCTTAAATAGTTTATTGTAAAATCACTAATTCCATCTACTGTTTATTAAAAGAATAAACAAATAAATAAATAAATAAATAAATAAATAAAACACAGCCAAATAAAAACCCAGACAGATATGATTAAAAAAAATAAAATAAATAAATAAATAAAAAAACTGTCTTTTGTCCAGGAGAAGAAGCATAGAACAAACATGAATGATTCATCTAATAACTTCAACAGGAAACAAAAGGCCTGGTCTAACTTTTGTAAAAAGTGACTTTTACTTCAAAAAATACAACAAATAATAAACCTAATGTGACTAAACAGAAAGTGCTTATGTGTGTCTTCATTATAAATCTGGTTTTAGTCAAACAACAATCATTTAAATGTAATAATGTCACGTCTCAAACCTGTTGAAAGGAGACTAGTGTGAACATTAACGCCTTTACTCTGAAGTCTGCTTGTTGTTCACGGTTTGGTGCTTTGGAGTTGACAGCTTCTCTTTGGTCTGAGGCGTCCTGAGAGGGTCAGGACTCGTCTGAAACACCTCTCGGATGAACGGCCCGTGGGAAGACGCGGGGTCGAGGATCAGACGAGAGGTCACGGGCGCTAACGAGAACCGAGAGAAACCAATTAAACCTGACGTCTGTCAAAACCCACGGACGTGAGGCGTGGGCGCGGAGCGACTGTGTCTGACGATGATTCAGACGCCTTCCTCTGTTTCCAAGTGCATTAAGGCTGTCGCTTTACATTAACAAGCCTCTGGAGACTCGTGAACTCATGTGGCCTTGCTCTGCAGTGAAGAAAAACAATAAAAGAACATTGTAATATGTCTAAATGGAGGGTTTAAAATGTCTGTTTAAAGGTGCGTCGTTTTTAGAATGATGACATCTAGTGGTGAAAGCACATTGCAAATCCACACCTCATTTTCTTCAAGTTTACAGCGTGTGGACAGCTACGGTAGCCCTGCAGGGACATCTGGGGCTGTTGGGTAGAAATAAGAGGCATTAACTAAATGGTTGGCGTCCAGAATGTCTCCAACAAGATTTATTTTTGCTGTAAACACAAAATAATACAGCATTGAGTCACGACTGAACCGTATTTACTGTGGAAACGAGCCTCGTAAGAAACTTCATAATCAGAATATTCAATATAAATGAACAGGAAGAAGAGAACATTTTTCTTTTTGGCTTTTATTACTGACGTTGAAAGCTGAAAAACATGGGACAAAGATGGGTTATTGGTGGAAAATGTTGCAAAAATCTCACTTTTTAAGAGGATTATTAAAGGGGTAAAAGCAGAGAGTGAGAAATGGATTAGGCCTGAGTCTATGCAAGTATTAGAAGTAAAAGTAGGAAAAGTTTCTTCACGAAGGCGTCTGGACGAAGGTTTGAGGAGACGTTTCATCAAAGGGACTTTTCTGTTCGGATTTATCTGAATATCTACGTCCAGAAGCTTGAAAATGATCTGGAGACTGAGAAGCTCCACAGACAAGTAGGAAAAGTTATATATTTTTCTATTTAGTCGATCTAAAGCGATCCCTCTGCTGCTTCTCTGTAAATGTAGTCTTTTATTTTCCTGCAGAGAGGGTTGTTCCACGGGACACGGCAAAGCGTTCTGATTAAGAGCCATTAATGAGCGCAGCACGACTCGTTCCAAAGACGCTCCCTGATGTCGTAACGTACACAGTGTAAATTATCTCTGACACAGTTTACCACAGACTCTAGATTTAATTACAGCTCAACAGTGGCGCTCGGCGAACAGAGAACTCCGGGGTCTGATGTGGCCTCCTGCTGCGTCCCGCCCAGAATAAACCCTCCCAGAATAAACCCTCCCAGAATAAACCCTCCCAGGAGCTTTCCCGCCCAACTCTGATGTTCTGGGAATCCCTTGTACATTAAACGCAGCAGGAGGCAGTTCAGCGCTGTGTTGTTCACCACGAGCCTCGTTCCCTGGAGAAATACAGCCGTGTAATGTCCCCAGAAATGTGTGTGTGACTTTAAATTATACACATTTTAGAGGGAAAAAATAAAAGTGCAGTGTCTGAATTACACAGATGCACACATTTAACTGTGACTTCCACAAAAACCTTTATTAAAAGTCTAAAAAATCCTGACTGTACCTGATATTTCTTTTCTTCTCGTTGTGAAAATGGTTTAAACCTTAAATAGTTTATTGTAAAATCAATAATTTGTGGAAAAAACAGTCTTTATGTTTGTTAAAAGTGATCGTAAAAGATTAGAAAGAACGGAAAACCTTGGAAAATCTGCCAATTTAATCAAGTAATGTTTAATGAAGAGGAAATAATTGCAGTCACAGCTAAACTTCAGTTTGGTGAAATGTATTTTGTGGAGAATAAATAGAGGAAATAATGTCACAAAATCAAAAACAGAGGAGTCCAGAATGTTTCCAACAAGATTTATTTTTGTGAAACACAAAATAATACAGCATTGAGTCACGATTGAACCGGTTTACTTCTGCTTTTAAGTATTTACTGTGGAAACTAACCTCATAAGAAACTTAATAATCATCTCATCATCATAAATCTAATATAAATAAACAGAAAAAAGAGAACATTTTTCTCATTTAGAGGTAAATATGAAACATCTTTAACCCTGAACACAACCATCAACGACGCGAACGGGAACATGTTTTTAAATATAAATTCATTAAAGGTGCCTCAACAATACTCTACACTGTTACTTTTACTAATACTATTAAATATCTTTTTTTTTTCAAATGAAGCATGCCTTTTTCTTGACTTTTAATACCACATTCTGTTCCAAATCAAAACAAAAACCCAAAGATTTAATGTGTTATTCCTTTACAGAAACAAAGAAAGAAGAAGAAGAAGAAGAAGAAGAAGAAGAAGAAGAAGAAGAAGGAGGAGGAGAAGGAGGAGAAGGAGAAGAAGGAGAAGAAGAAGAAGAGAAGGAGAGAAGGAAAGAAGGAAAGAAGGAAGAAAAAGGCAATATTTGACTGAAATAACAGCGTCTAAAACATTTACTAATAGTTCATTCATTTTTCTTCACTTTCTGTCAAGGAATAACAAACGTGATCATTCTTTTTGTTCATGTTTTGGTTTGGAACAGAATGTGCAGTGTGCGTCATACTGCCCCTAGTGGTCAAGCCCTAGAGCTGCAGGAGAGAATTCATCAAAATGTCCTGAAAAATGTTGAATGAAAACCCTGTTGCGTTCGTGCTTTTGCAGAAATCCCCAGAGCGCTCATCAACACCTGAGCAGCCACGAAACAAACAGGAACCACCTCCCGCTGCTGATGTTTCCGTCTGTTCTTCACGAGTTCGATATCATCCGTTCGCAGACGACACTGTCAGACTTTCACCAGAAGAAGAGGGAACAAAAGGGAAACGAGACGGCAGAGCTGGGATTTGGATTTGGATTTGGGGAATTTGTTTTGGGAGTTTGTGGCACGCTCCTAAAGCCTCAAAGCCTCCTAAAGTTCGTTTATATAACACACAGTTTCAAGGCAAAGGCAGCAGAGTTAGTTTAGCACATTTTAGGGAGGTACGTTTCATATCGAATTAAATATAGTTGTCCAATGAACTAAACGTAGAGGCAGACTTTTGTTCCAGGATGTTTTTAATGAGCTAAGAGCCTTATACTTTCTGAGAAATAATCATAAGATTGAGAAACGTTAGAAGGTACTTTATTGATTAATGAAAGGAGCAACAGTTTTCACAATCCGACTCCTGTCCTTGAAACGGTCTTAATCAAAACTACACCTCCCAAAAATGGACTACAACAAGCACCTTATCCTTTTACGATTTACAGAAATAATCAGAGAGACTCCACAAAAAGTTCTGTAAACCGTCAGAAACTAGAGCCCACAGTGAACACGACAGACAACAACAGTGTTTGAGATGCTGCACTTTATTTATTTTTAAATTGGTTTTATCCTCATTGTGTCTGGAACTCCTGCAAAATGTGCCTTTTTGTTGTTTTGAAAAACCATCATAACAATAAATAAACAATAAATAAACTAATATAATACACAGTGATGTATTTATAGACATTAATAACATCTCTTCAGTGTTTTATTCGACTATTTTCACTTATTGTTTCATCAGTAAACTGTCAAATGCTTTCTCTCTTTTTTTCCGCTCTGTTTATGTAAAGCCTCGCGCTGGTTTTTATAACAATCGGGGATGTGGCGTTTACATGCATTCAGAAAACTCAGTTACTCAGGCTCTCTCTGGAGAATCTCTGATATAAATAATAATAAATATGTCACTATTGATTTCTGCTACAGCTTTTCAATAATACACTTTATTTTTGCACTAAATGTTTGAATTAAAACAGCAAACAAAATTCATTTTATTGCATTCATCTAGGTTCATATAAATCTTAAAATAGCCCATAATAACCCAAACTTGTCCCGTGTGTGACTGTGTGCAGTGACTGAATAATGGACTCAATTGTAAAGCACTTTAAGAGCCTTGAAAAGCACTAAATAAAATCTAATTCCTTATTATTGAATCTATATTTTACACAGCAGCTTGATTTTTGATGGATTTAATTTCACACTAGACAAAAAAAGCTCCTGTTGTCGACCAAAATGAGAAAATTAGGTAGAGTTAAAACATATATCCATAAATAGCTATTAAAATGACTCAAAAATGATTTAAATTTAGCCGTAATTCATTTCTTTGTTTAATTTTTTACATGAGAAATCATCTTTAAACTGCAAACTTTTTTTTTTTTTTTTGACAAGCTGTTGTTTTCAGTCAAGAACGGAAAAAAAACAAGAAAATATATTAAACCGTGAAGAAATCTCATAAAATAAGAATAAGAAAAAGCAACGTTATGTATTTATTTATGTATTTATTTATACTTTACTGTATATTTTAGTTAATCTTCCAGTTTCTTTTCGATGTTATCTATCATTATTTCTGTGTGTTTGGTTCACCTTTTGTTTTTTTTTATAAAATATAAGCAAACAAAACGATTACGTTGTTGTAGGACAGGTTTGGAGTTGGCATTTGTGGATTTATGAAGTAATTTACTCCACATTATTACTTTGAAAGTGTTGAAAGGCTCATTATTCCCTTGTGTCTTTGTGATTTAAACATACATTTCCTTCATGTCGCTTCATAAAATCTCCTTTCTGTCGCGTGCACATATATACTAATTACATGACGGAAGATTTGATCAAAAACCAGGCTACAAGTGCGTTCTGGAGCAGGCAGTAGCGGCTGAAGTGCTTCTCGAGGTTGACTATGAGCAGCCAATTACCTTCCGTCACCTGCTGAGATAAACCAGACACGTCTCCTCTCGTGGAGCTCATTTGTGGAGGACGGTATGGAAAATAATTTCATTAAAAGTAGCACGTGGCAACTCGCAGCTGTGTATAATCAAATCTCTTATTTTTAACTCTGGCTTTTCACGCTGCAGAAATTATAGCTGGAAGCAGTAATAAGGAAACCAAGGCCGAGTCGCTGTGGTTAATTTATTTGATCATGTTAAAAGCACGGCTGCGTTCGCCCGTAGCATGTTCACAGAGAAACGACCGACTGATTAAACGGAGTCACATCTTGTTTGGCTGCGTTTTGATCTTAACTTAAAAGAACATTTGAGAAAAAAGTCTTCAAACTTTCTGGATTTGTTGGAGCAATACTTTTAGTTTTTGATCGTGGACATCACTAAAGAAAATCTGAACATGTGTTTAAACTTTTGAAAATAAACTGTACAAAAAGCACATTTCTACTGGGTTTATTGGAGATCAGTGGCAGTCCAAAAAGAACAAGAACAGAGCAAAAAAAAACAAAAACGTGTCTAATCAGCGTAAATCAACACAGCAAACGCAATGTACTATACACTATTTGTGCTAAACATGAAGCTAAAGAGGCTAATGTCTTTATATTGCCTCTTTAGTGATAACGTAGAAGTAAAAAAATAAAGTATTTTTTAAAACCCTGATGCTAAAACGATGAAACTAAAGAATACAAAGCCATTAGATTCCTTTAAACCAGACCTTTGTGTTAAAATCTCTTTGTATTACATTTATAAACCTTGAACCTCACACACTTTGCTGCTTTAGTGACTCGGGCGGCCTCTTTGTTGCTGGATATAGTGACTTTTAAGACCCCTTTAGTGACCATTTTTCCCAAAAATCTTGAGTCTTTTTGGAGAAAGGTTACTGTCTTGTAAAAGCGTGTGAGAGAGGAGCAGTTCCTGAGCACAAAGAAGGGGAGAGAGCATTAATAAAGCGCCGACATTACTCAGAATGCAAATACAGTGCGATTATTTTTGCAGAAACCCGACGGATATCTCCAAAAAAGTCCCGATTTTGCCCTCTTCCTGCCCCGAACATCCCTGTTTTTTTACCCCGTCATGAAGCCAAAGCGGCGCGTTGTGCTCGAAAACTCATTTGTCTGTCAAAATGTTTGTCAATCAAAGAGTTACCGCGGCAACGGCAATATTAACCAATTAAAAAAAAAGATCGATAGCGTTCCTCGGGTCTGTAGCTCAATAACGATTAGTTCTTAGGTCGAGGCTAATGCTAAGCTAATCCGTCTCCAGCGTTCACAGTTTGACCTTTGACCTGTCATCATCAGAAAGAAATGAATATGCTTCAAATACAGAAGAAAAGTTGTATTTCTTTTAAGTTACATAAACAAAAGAAACGCTAATAAATGCAATCTGTTCATGTCTTTTTTTTTTTTTTCTATTTTTTACTGGTGTTGTTTGATTTCTGGCGACATTATTTGTAATTTTTTAATGTGCTGTCGTTGGACTTTTAAAATGTTTAAAAAGTGTCTCGATTTTTTGGTTTGAAAATAAAGTCACCATAAGCTAGAAGGAAAAGTGAGGCACAGAGCAAACAGCTGACGGCTTTTTTTTGTTTGTTTATCTTTTCCTGACGACATAGGGATGAAATTCTTTGAGTCACATCATGTCTACAGCTCTGTAGGCTTCAAGGGTGAACTGTAAATGTCCTTTATCTTCAACATTTGGCCTCAAACGTCAGTATCTGCTCAAATAAAGCCTCAGGAGCTCATTAGCGGCCCTCCGGTCTCACCTAAAGCCGTCAAATGTCATTTAAGCTCATTTAAGACTCATTCTAATCATTTTCTCCCACATCAGCTGGCGTTTGAATGAATATTTCCCACCTGACACAATGAGAACTCCTATTAAAAGCACTGTTATTCGTCTGAGCAGCAGGGGATGCATTTATAGAAGCGTCACTGGAGAAAATGTGTCTCATTAACGGCTTTAATCAAACGGTAAGTGAGATTCAATGTGAGATTTCCACATAAAGCCTTCAGTGTAAATTACAGTGTTTAAAAGTTTCACTGGAAAAAAAACCTCATTGATATTGAAAGATGCAACAAACAGTCATGAGAAGAACATAAATCAAGCAGTGTTTTCTGAGAGTTTGTCTTGTTTATGAGGGTGTTGTCCTTGTGAAGCGCTGTGGGAAATGATTATAGAAAGATTATAAACACTTTTTAAAAGACAGCACATATGACAATAAGAAATAATAGATTTAACAGTTTGGAGAGTCCACACAGACACTTCCTTTATTTGATTTATTTGTAAACCCTCATTTAAGCAGCTGTCTCCTCTAGAGGCTTTTACTGTGGTGAATGTGTCTCTGCAGAGGCTCATTTTACAGTTGAACTGGAGAAATACACTAATCAGACTGGAGCAGGGCCTATAGAGACTTCAAATGCACAGTTTAAGACATGATTTAAATCACTATTAGACCATACAATGTCTTCGTTACATTTACACAACGTAATGTATGCATTTTAAGTCTAAGTTTTGCCTGTTTCCCTCCGTTCTATCTTCTTCTTGGGTTTAATCGGCCGTGACTTCCTGTATTTGGTCCAAAAGTCCAAAGTTCAAGTCCAAAAGTCCAAGTTTCTTCATGCATTGTCATTAGAAAACCTTATTAATGCTTTGTCTTTGTAATTAGTTTGACACTAATTATTCGCTTGTAATATTTAGTTTGTTGTTGGGTTGTTACTAATTTAATTTAATTTAATTTAATTTATTTTTTTTATTTTAATTGTAATATTTAGTTTGTTGTTGGGTTGTTACTAATTTTATTTTATTTTATTTTATTAATTTTAATTGTAATATTTAGTTTGTTGTTGGGTTGTTTTTAATTTAATTTAATTTAATTAATTTTATTTTATTTTATTTTATTTTATTTTATTTTATTTTATTTTATTTTTTATTTTATTTTATTTTATTTTATTTTATTTTATTTTTCAAGCAAATACTACATCCCGCAATCAGCTTATTCCTTACAATTAGAGGGACGTCCCAAAGCAGTGCCAGATGGGTCATTAACAAACACCTTAAGCTGGGTAGTTTCATAACTTTAAATCAAAAACACAAGGTACAAACTGAACCTCTGAATAAATCCTCTTTAAAATGCAGAGTCAGACGTCTGAGGCCGCGCTGGGAGTTGAACAGTGGAGCTGCATCTACTCGACACAGCTACCGCTGATTGATCTGAAGGATGGATTTACAGCCGACACGGGACGCGCTCTGAACACATCCTTAAGGCCGGCGGCGACACTTCCAGAATAAAGGTTGTAAAAGATTAAGCTGCAGCTTCGTAAATCAATCCATACGAATCTAAAGGCCGCAAAACAAAACAAACCGTTGGATTTGAAATGAAAGAGTTGAAGTCAAGACCAAGATCAAGACTTTTTGAGGCTGAAAATGAGAAAATAAAATTAAGTGAATGATCAAGACCACATTAATAGAAACCTAATCATGACTGAGGTTAAAAGAGGAAAAAGTGAAGACCAGTGATTGATAATGGACGTTGTAAAATCCAAATAGTCCAGTCTAACCTCATGGATGATAGTGTTTGGTGAAAGAGACCAAGTTAAAAAGAATTAAAGTCTAAGACGAGACCTTTAATAAAGCCTCAAGACCTGTCGAATCTAACTCTGCTACTAATCCAGACTCATTAATGCTGCCTTCTTTGTAAATTTTGCAGCAGGTAAACTCAGCGTGACCTCTGACTTAGAGTAATTGGATTAAAAATAGAACTTACCCTTACAAAAATGTTGTTAAGACCTTCAAGAAGCGTCCAGTCTCAGTTCTAGCCCCGATCCAGTGTCACTAATAGGACCCACATGCACTGATGACATAATAAAGATAATATATAAATAATAAGCGATAAGAGCTGCCTGGCATCTGGAGCTAACGAAGAGGCACGCTTAACATTTAATTAGGAGACGCTATTACAGAGTGAAGCATCTCGAAGGACAGGAACGCTCCCTCTGACGCTGTTTGACATAATTATTGTTATTTATGTGGGCGGTATTTCCCTCTTTTTGTAGCGAACGCTAAGGAATGGAGCCAGAGACAGCGACAGTGAGGTTAATTAACATCCAGAAATAACAAAGACAAACAGAAATAAACGTGATTCTTTTACAGTGAAAGCAGCACATATGAACAACAGACAGGGGCATCTGTATTCAGTGCATTGATGTATGTGGTATTGTGTTGTTTACATTTAGAACACACTCCCGAGACGCCTCCATTCATAAATATAAGGCTGTGCACATCACAACAGGGACACAAACATGAAAATGGAAAAGAAGGCTTTGGATGCGACGTGAGACTCTGGACATTTTGAGAGAAAAGCAATATAAAGGTTTAGAGATATTGGACAAAAAAAAAAAAGGATTCATACGGAACAGATCGATAGTTCAGGGAGCGTTGGAAAAAAATAGATTCAACGACGTGACATTTGGAGCAGGGTTGTTACTGTGTTTGGGTGAAGGATAAACATGAAACTCTTAAATTAAATGTCAGCTCAAGAAGCCTGAGGTCGAAGGTTAGAAACACGGTTTATTGGTGCGTTCACCTCGGAAACTCGGAGTATCTGACGTCCGTAACCGTCACATACTCCCGGTTTAAATGTAAATTGATTGAATATTAAATCTAGTTTGAGCGATTCCCAAACAGAACATGTGGGTCACGGACTGATTCGTTCCAAAATACATCCAGACTTTGACATACTTTCCAGACGTTATCATTTCCATTTCCACAGCGTGTGCTTTTACGGGCCATTCCTCTTCATTCCGTCCCTCGGATTAAATCGTCAGACTCGACCCAAAACGGGCAGCTCCGTCTCCACAGTCCTCGCGTCTCTCTCGACTCTTATTGGTCGTCCCGCTGAGATCGCTCGGCTCCTCATTTCCGCCGAAGACTTGAGAGAATGGCTTCGTCCCGTTTCACTCTTGACACTAAATGAAATTCTCCACAGAGGTAATAGAAAGAGCCGCAGCTTTTAGACGATCTCAAATGCAGCGTGAAGTTAAACAGTTCTGCGGGAAATGGTCCAAACTTTTAAACTGCACGCATCCCGGAATTATTTTTCATTAAAATAAAAGCTGTGGTGTGTAAAATGTTGAAATATGTAACTAATAAAGTAGTAAATGTGTCTCTTCAGAGGTTTATTTTAGAGTTTAAATAGAAAAATACAAAATCAGACTGGAGTACGGCCTATAGAGACATGTTATTATTAATATAGGATTAATACAAACATGATTTAAATCAATATAACGCTCTTTAGGAGACGACAGGCTTCACAGGAGACATACAAAACAGAAAACAACGTAATCTATTTGTTTTTAAACTCAGCTGGCGGCCATTTTCCCTGTTTCCCTCCGTTCTCTCTTCTTCTTCTTGTGTTTAATCGGCTGTGACTTCCTGCGTTTGGTCTGAAAGTCCGAACTCTCTCCAAACACACTTTCCAAAACCTAAATTGGAAAGAAGTGAACGAATATTTAAAGGAAGAATCTGCAGAATCAGCAAAGAAACTAGAGCCATACAAAACATAAAACACAGAATACGTAAGACCAGTGTATTTTAAACCCGACTTGTTTCTTTTCCTTCCTTCTTCTACTCTTCTTTTTTCTTCATTTCTTGTGTTTGGTCTGAAAATCCAAACACTCTTCCTCAAACAAAAGTCCATCTGAAAGCTTTATTCTCTACCGTCGCACTGTTGTTGATTTTTGAGGAAACAAAGTGAAATGGCTGCGTGTCTCTTTGTGATGAATGGTTCTCACTGTAACTTTTCACAATAACTCTGGTTCTCCGAGGGCCGCCGCCGCCTCTGCTGTTGTTGTTTTATCCTTGTCTCAGGCTTCAGCCGCAGCTCAGGGACTGTTTAATTCAAGAAGGTGTTCAACTGCAACGTCGACAAATTAATATTTGTCACAGGGCTCCATACTCTTTGTTTTTCTCTGTGGGGATTGCTGTATATCCACTGTGTCTGTTTTCATAATGTATTTTGTCATCGCGGTCTGTTTAGAAGATATTGTTCGGGTGAATACTTTACATTCTGTTTGCTTCTGTCCTAAGACTCAGTGTGTAATGTCTTTAAAAATACTTGTTTCTTTTTGCAAGTTCTAACACAAGAGCTCGTTCTAACACAAGAGCACTTATAAACAATTAGAGCACGATTCATTTAGCTTTTACAGATAGATTGTACCGTGCTATTTAGTCGATAAGTGGTTTGTGAGTGGGGGAAAACAGAACTGCTGGGATGTCTTTCTGAGAAGAAACTGAAAAAGGAGAAATGTGTCGTTACGGCAGCTGCATTTTTTAATAAGAAAAGAAACAACTGCTACGAGACTGCTCACAAGAAACGTGAAATCAGGAAGGACGCACCGGTCAGAGATATGTTTTTAAGAAAAAAGCAAACAGTCTGTTCTCAGGAGGCTTTGTTTTATCTGATTTGCTCAAAAATCTCCAGAAGGTGTTCCGTTTTTGGAGCGAGAAAATAAGCCTAGCACTCACCTCAAAACCAGAAGAAACGTATTTAACGCCCGATGCTAAAGCTGCTCATGCTCCGAGTTTTACGAAGCGAACTTGAATGCAACGTCGAGCTGGTAATAAATGGTTTGCATGGCTTCTCTTCTCCTTGTGATCTGTCAAACTATTTAAGGTTGATTATACCTTTATTAGTATTTGTAGAGTATAATCACAGCAGCAATAAACTCTGTTAATCCACTCTTAATAAAGCTGACTGGAACTTTCCTAACCACGTAAACGGAGGCAGAAGACAGCTTTATTCATCAGATCAATAAGCTGCTCTTAGAAATGATGCATGTGTTATACAAACCCAAAGAAAAAAAGAATTTAAAGCAGCGCTATGTAACTTTTAGCCAGTAGAGGGCGCAGATCTCTCTAAGACTCTGGTGTTTCGACAGCGATATCATTTTTCATTAAGAACGTCGTTTATTTTCGAGTAAACACTTTCAAATTGGAAAATTTGGATAAAAAAGAACATGTCTTCTGAAACAGTGGGTCATTTTACTGTATTTTGTGCAAATACGACTCTGTTAGGGTCCGGTGTATTGGACTATTTCTGCTCCCTTTATTTGAGCGTCGCAAAGTGTGTCACTCACATAATCTCTTGCAACACCAATGACAAAACAACAAAATAATATTAGAGGTTTGTGTCCAGCTGAGGGAACTGTGTGTAAGAATATACATATTCTCACACTTTAAAACCATTTAAAATCATATAAAACATATTCTTAATGTCTTCTTTTCACGATGGTGCTTCTTTCCATTTATTAAAACTTCGTCCAAACTCATCACAAGGCGCTTCTGGTCCACAGACTCCTCACTGTTCCCCGGCGAGTCCCAGATTTATCCCTTTCATCCGGATCGATGGGCAGCCAAGTCTACTGCCAGCATTTTGTGTGGATTTTGCAGCCGGCCAAGTCATCTCTGAAAAAAAAAACCCAACTAAAGTAAAGAGACAGAAACAAAACAGCTACAGTCTCTCTTTTGTTTCACGTATTTACTTAGACAGAATAAATCTCTTTTTACTTTTGTTTATCTACTTAAAAGTTTCTACATTGATTCGCACAAAAAGATTGAATGTGGAATTGTGGGAATGTTAAAGAAGCAATTTGAACAAAAAATGAATGATCTCAAAACAAAATAAAACACACAATGCATTTCTTCTTTAATATTTGGTTCTCATCTTTGTTTTCTGTCTGTTTTTGGCTCAGAATGACTTGTTTAAAGTGTTTTCCTCGTCTGTTTCTGACCCGAGTTGTGCATCGTGAGAATGGATGCTGTGATTTGAGGCTTGGTTTATTCATGACGTGTATTTTTGCAGATATGGAGGTATGATCTTCTGGTGCAGCCTCCTGTGATGAAGGGAAGAGGAGGATCGCGGTGGGGACGCAGCAGGGGGTCTTCGTTTGTTGCAGGGTGGACTCTGTCGAAGGGAGGGGTGCAGAGGTTCAAAAAAAATGGAGAAATGTGGAAATGCAGCGGCTGGACTCAACAAAACACAAGAATAGGATGTACATTATGTTATATTAGAATGTTTTTAAGAAAATAGACGTGTCAAACGCAGCCCTTTGCAATGTTTTATGTGGCCGTACAATACATTTAGTAGATAAAATCCTTCAAAATGTGGTCAAATCCAACTAAAACCTGCTCAAATCCATCTAAAACCTGCTCAAATCCATCTAAAACCTGTTTGAATCTGTCTAAACCCTGTTTAAATCTGTCTAAAACCTGTTGAAGTTCTACGAAAACCTGTTAAAATCCTGCAAAATGTGTTCGAATCCAACTAAAACCTGTTCAAATCCATCAAAAACCTGTCGAAGTTCTACGAAAACCTGTTAAAATCCTGCAAAACGTGTTCGAATCCAACTAAAACCTGCTCAAATCCATCTAAAACCTGTTCAAATCTGTCTAAAACCTGTTCAAATCTGTCTAAAACCTGTCGAAGTTCTACAAAAACCTGTTAAAATCCTGCAAAACGTGTTCGAATCCAACTAAAACCTGCTCAAATCCAACTAAAACCTGTTCAAATCCTTCAAAACCTGTTCAAATTTGTCTAAAACCTGTCAAAGTTCTACGAAAACCTGTTCAAATCCTTCATAATGTGTTCTAATCCAACTAAAACCTTTTCAAATCCATCTAAAACCTGTTGAAGTTCTACGAAAACCTGTTCAAATCCTTCATAATGTGTTCTAATCCAACTAAAACCTTTTCAAATCCATCTAAAACCTGTTGAAGTTCTACGAAAACCTGTTCAAACAAAGAGTGCCAATCAGTGTGATAAAATAAAATAAAATAAAATAAAAAAAATAATAAAATAAAATAAAATTAAATAAAATGGAGCTGAGAGCCGGTCAATTTGATAATTTTTAAAAATTCCTTTCACACGTCCTACAACGGACTCAAGGCAAACAGTGGAGAGACGAGGACATTTTTATTTCTTTTTTCTGGTGTTTACTTGAAGAGAAGAAGAGGAACTTGGACTAATTTCAAGTGGAAAAAAATTTGCAATGCACAACAAAGCATTTAAACTTTCCAAATGACATCTGTTTCAAAAGACTGAACATGTCTCTGTGGAAATATTCAAAAAAGAATCAAGCAGCAAAAGCTCCAAGGACACGGGGACAAACCGGTCGAGAAAACCAAGAAACTACTTCATTTGAATGAGGCAACACTCAAAAAATGGAAATTTAAAAAGATGATTAAATGACTGTAATGTGTCTCTTCACTCGAGCAGAAAAGGACACATGAATATTAGATAAGCTCTTCAAAAACAGCCGGAGTCGTTTTGAATTTTAATTACCGCTGCAAAAATACTCATGATTATGCCAACAAATATTAATGAGCACTTAACCTTCGCAGCGGCCTGTTGGGTTGTTCAGTTTGTAAAGACGGCTTGAATTGATTTAATGTTGTGTTTAGCAGGACAATGTGTTATAATTAAATACATTTCTCCTCTTCCTCGTTTTGAATTATACCCCAAACATAAACTAATGATTTCAACAATAAAGAGACACAGTATTTCACTATTTTTCACTATTTTTCGATATTAAAATGTGGTGTTGGTGCTTATAGTCAATGTATTATCTGTGATAGATTTATTTAGAGCTCACAGTTTGGAGAAAAGACCAGGCTCAGAGAAACGGGGAAAAGGTTTTAACAAAGAAACTTCCTAAACAATTGAATTAAGGTTAAAAAGTACCTTATAAAAGCATAAGACAGACATTATTAAGAGGACTGATGAATTTGTAATGTTGTCGTCCGAAAACATCATTGTCCATGGAGTTTTAAACATCTGTAAATACTCTAAAACGGACATCGGAATCGGATAATTAGCGTCACGGTGCTTTTTCTTGGTTATTTTGCTCTGTTTATGTTGTAAAAAGTTTAGAAGAACAAGCGTATACCGTAGTTTACGATGTGTTTAAGTCATTTCAGAAAGCGCAGTTGCCGAGTTTGTCGTGTTTTTAACTCATAAAGTCGTGATATTTATTAATAACTGGGTGATTACAGCAAATCCGTCGGGTATTTTAGCTTTTAACGCTACAAATGAGTCACTTTTAACGTTAGCTTCTTTTCTCTTTCACAACAAAGGCTTAATTGCGCAAAATACTGGGGACACTTGAATGCAGCGTTAGAAATCCAGCTGCGAGGGTTTAATCGGATTTATCTCTGCATTTAAACATAAAGTCTTACTGCTCTCAAACATATCCTGCACCTCTCTAACATACTTCTCTTCCTCATCAATATCACAGCTCCTCTTTCGTCACAAATACTCTTCTCAAGTCACAATGGAAAGTCTGATTAAAGAACAACACTTAAAACATGGACATTACTCCCAGTACAACACCTTTTGTTCATAATTCAGCACAGATTCTGTCCTGATGTGTCAGTGTTTGCAGGTTTATTGTTTATTATTATTGTGAAGGCAGGAGGCGGGTAATTACGTAACACTTCTCTCCAGTAATAGTTTATTTTTATTTTTGTTTTACGGCGGAGTCAGGACCCCATCGTGCACAGATCAACGTGTGACCAAACAGAGCACGGCGAGTCCAAATCAATTTCACCAAATAGAGAACGACAAGCAGAGTCTGCAGCGATTCAGACGGAGCAGAGGATAATTGGAAAGAGTTTGTTCGAGCAGATAAACAACTAAAGAATACGTCTTCAACTTTTGATTATGAGCTTTCAAAAGTACTGTAATTGGTTTATTTCAATCTGCAAAGTTTATGAAGTTTTAGGAAGTAATTTAAAAGCTTACACACACTGTCGTTTACATCGATCATTTCTGATATTCATCTAAATAAAAATAAAGCAGAAGCCAAGCAAGAAAACCCACCACTTTCAGATAAAACAACAGTTTCATAGCAGCTCTGACTGTTCTTCTCGCTGTCGTTAACGCAGGAAAGAACCAGCAGCTCCGACTCCTGCTTTTCAAAATGGCCTCAAGTCTTTCTTTAACACTTTCACTCAAGTCTGGAATGAGACCCTTAACACTTCGCGATGATGTCTTCAGGCCCAAGATTCAAATCGAGCAGAAGCGGTTTCTCCCGTAACGTCTTAGCTGTTTTTAGTGTGCTTTACCCCAGTATTATTGAGTAGGGTCTCGTTTTATTCAGGTCCAATACACGCAGCAATTACAGACCTTATTTTCTGCCCATGAGCACGTATGGCACACATGTCCAACTCAAGGCCCGGGGGCAAAATGCGGCCCTTTGCGATGTTTTATGTGGCTTTTCAATAAATTTAGTAGGTGATATTTTTGGATATTTAGGTTTCAGTTGGATTTGAACAGGTTTTTTGGTACAAAGATAAATAAAATCTGTTCCAATCCATCCAAAACCTGTTTAAATTCAACTAAAACCTGCTGCAATCCAACTAAAACCTGTTCAAATCTGACTAAAATTTCTGTAAATCCATCTAAAACGTTTTCAAATCCAACTAAACCTGTTCAAATCTTACTAAAACCTGTTCAAATCCAACTAAAACCTGTTCAAATCCATCTAAAACATGTTCAAATCCAACTAAAACCTGTTCAAATCCAACTAAACCTGTTTAAATCCATCTAAAACCTGTTTAAATCTATCTAAAACCTGTTTAAATCCATCTAAAACATGTTCAAATCTATCTAAAACCATTTTCCATAAAAGCAGTAAAATAATGCTAAAGCTAACTTTTGTAAGACTCAAATGAAGATGATATATCACATTCCAAATTTTTATAAAAGCTTCCAAATGTCACCATCTTCGTCCTCTGAAACCACTGACGTATGGTGACTATTTATCAAAATCTAACTCCAACATAACTCAAATAATCACCAAGATGCACCATGTGTTGTTGTTTACGCAGTTAAATAATCCATTGTTCGTTCCAGAGAATGTTTTGTGAGTTTTATTCCTGTCTTTTTCGTCTCCTGCTCGCTGACTGACTAAAGAGAGACACTTTTAAATGAATCTAAAGAGAGATAAACCATAAACAAAGCTACTTAAACTAAAAAAAATTAATATGAGAGGTAAACATATGCAAATGTATTCGAAATAACATAAAATAAGCATCATACTAATTAGAAATAATGCAAGTAGACAAGATTTAAATGTAAATAAACCAAAATAACACAAATAGACATGGCATCTATGGTAGCCCTGCTGGGACATTCTGTCAAGTACAAATATATTAAGAAAAGCAAACAGGAAGTAGAAATAATTGAGCTTTAAATGTCTCTTTTTACACATGTACAAAGGTAAAAGTGTGTTATTTTGACAAAGTGAGTAATGTGTTCCAATAAATTCACTTTTAAATTCTAAAACTACTTAATATGCCATGAAGGTCAATGCATTAAAATGACCACAATTTGTCTGAATTTAGTTTAAATTGGACAAACTACTGCAAAACATTAACCTTATGAAAGACAGAAGGGGTTTTTGGATGATTTTAAATAAAACTTATATAAACTAGTGGACTTTTCTCAGGTCTGCCCCACGTTTCCATAAAACCCAGTCGACACTAAAGACCGGGACCTGTCTCTGAACCGGTTTTTATCTCCGCTTCAGTTCGTCTCACGTCCAAACTGTCTCTGAGACAAAGTGACAGCTTCAGACTGAACTCTGTTTTTAAAGTTTGGAGCCTTTGCACGAAGAGGCAGGTTGACGAGCGGGATGTTTTTAAGAATAAGCAGCTCTGACGGGACTTGTCTCTTTGAAGACTCTGGTCGCATTAAGGTCTGATAGACTTTGACAGCGGTGGACAGTTAACAGTGAGGAGCTCTGAGTCTGATGCACTAAAGTTGGTTCTGTGAAAGCGGATTCAAGTATCGGGAAATCTATAAAATGTCCAGGACAAAGCATAAAGCCTGGCCCTGCACATTTAGGGTAATATTACAACAGCAAGAAGGTCATGGGTTCGATTCCCAGACCAGTCGAGTCTCGGTCTTTCTTTGAGGCGTTACAGCTGAACTAAACAATCTAAAGTGCCCCTGGTGGATGAATGTGAGGGTGAATGGTCAGTCCTAAAGCTGCTGGGATAGGCTCCAGTCACCCTCTACCCCCAACGGGACCAAACAGAAGAAGATGAATGAATATAAAAGACAGCTCTTTAATTCTTAGTTTTCATATTTCACCTGAAAACAGGACCCAGGAGTCCAAAAACATGAATTCTAAGTTACTTTGTCAGAGTAGAGAGTGGATTATTAACTGGGTGACATTATTTCAAGACCAAAATAAAAAATAAAAAAAAGATGTGTTGCAAAATCCATTCTTTGTTTAAAAAAATCAACTAAATCATCATCAACTAAATAAAGAAATAAAAAAGAACATAATCTAAGTACTTCACACATTCTCAGTGAAGCAACAGATTTTAACTTTTTAATTTGCTGTTTATTGTTAAAAACACAGTCCGTTGAGAGATGTGCGCCCTCTGCTGGCTGAAAGTTACGCAGCATTGCTTTAAGGAGCTGTGCAATATTTGAGTGGAATTGTTATCAATGGGTTTTTAAATCAATTCATGTATATTGTTTTTCATTCATTTGTAAGATTGTTTTTTATTTTATAGCATTTTTTATTTTTTACCTAAACCCTTTTACTTTACTACACCTCATGGTTTGCATTTTTTTTAATATATTTATATTTTTTGATCGTACTTGAACAAACACACAGATCGTATCCACATTTATCCACAATCTATACAGAAAATCAAGGTCAAAAGTGTTTTTGCTTTAAGGAAACCAAAGTCCCAGAGATGTGAGCGCTCTGCCGTTAAAGGGATGGGTTTTTATATTTACACTTGGCTCTTGGCAGAAAACTAAGAGGGCAGAACGCCAAAGAACAAAATATAACAAATAACAATAACAAATAATTAAACTCTTAAAAAATTTAGAGGCAAAATCTATTTCGTTCATAAATTCCATACATTTTTCAAGAAAACAGAACGAGAGGCTGTGGTTTGTGTTTGTTCAGGGCAGATTTCACTCATGACTTTGAGCCCTTTTCGGCTTCGCTCTTGGCAGGAACCTAAAGAGCGGCAGGACGCCAGAGCAGTGGAACCATGAAGCCTGAAGGTCCTGGAGGAGTTTATCTGTGACTCTAGTTACTCCACAGCTGAGCGTCTCAGCCTGAAGCCCGGCCGCCGTTGTGCATTTGTCATTTCGGTGAAGAAATCCCCTTAAATCTGCACAGAAAGAGAAACGGAGTAAAAATTAAAGCCTGATGGAGCGTCCTCGCCGCAGTGTCTGATTTATTTTGTGTCGAGCCTCCATTTAAAAGGCAGATGACGGCTTTTATAAAGATACTGAGGATGTCTTATGGATTAGTTTAGTTTGGAGGATGTCAGGAGGAATGTTTTATTGTGTAAATTTATGATTGTTTTGGGTGGAGCCTGTAACCAACTAAACCTTCATGTAGATAAATCATCTTAATTAAACACCAAATAACATCTGTGTGGACTCGCCTCCTTCAGCTTCCTCGTATTAAGAAAAGTCTGCGAACTATTGAGCCTATTCTTGTTTATTTTTTCTATTTATTTCACCAAACTTATGGCAATTAAACAGACTGTACCTGATATCTTTTCGTCTAGTTGTAAAAATGGTTTAAATCCCAAACAATATCAATAATTTATGAAAAAAACAGTCTATATGATGCATCTACTGTTTATTCTAAGGGATTTTAATAGATGAAAACCTTGGACAATCACATGCTCCAAAAAGGAGCGCTCCCATTGGTCGACACTTGTCACATGACGTTCCAGGAAGTTTAATAGCTGCAGATAAAGTGTATTTTCAGCTGAATATGTCTTTTAACAGAGAAACAGCTGAAAAAAGAAAAGCATCAACAGAGAAAAGGGAGGCAACGTAAAACACAGATAAATACTGTCAATTCAATCACGTCATGTTTAACGAGGAGGAGATAATGAAGTCACAGCTAAGCTAACGCTAAACTCTAAACTTCAGTTTGGTCAAATGGATTAGTATTTTGGAGGAAAAATAAGTCTGGTTTTATTATTTTTTTAATAAAAGAGAAGCTGCTTTTGGAGGAGAGTGGAGTCTGAGACAGAGACAAAATGATCTGCACAAAAATAAATGTCCTGTCTTGTCATTTCTAAAAACAACATGACACAAAGTGAATCCAAAAACAAACAAAAAAATCTTCCTTTGACCTTCACTGGAAACTCACTCATGATGTATCGAGTGACCACGTCTTGTCTTCGCTCGTTCAAACTTTCGATCAGTCTCTGCGTGGTCCTGAAGCTGGGACTGTGACGATGAAGAGTCGGGTTTGACATTGTGTGAGGACACTTTTAAAAACACACCGTGAGCCCTGTTGTATTCAGCCCCCGAGGGTTCAGAGTCTGCAGTCAGCAAGAATCTAACAACACTCCACAAAATACAAGAAAAACACACTCACACAAACACAAAACCCACTGCTATTCACAGCTCAGTCCTTGTGAGACTCTTAAGGTGGAACTTTAATATAGATTTCAATTAATGTGCATTATATCGGCTGAACACAAAGACACGAGTCAATCTGTCGTGTTCATTTTCTCTACACCGTTGTATTATGTGAAAGAGAGCAGCACTGCAAAGATGTACAATTATATAAAGGTTGTAATTATCCTCTTTGGCGCTCAATACGTCAACAGTGCCCCCTAAAGGTAGAGCCCGCACACTACAGGATTCAAACAGCCTTAAAACAGGAAAATACATCTAAAAAGTGAGCTCAAAGTGTGAAATGGAGAGGTTTGAGATGTTGTTAGAAGCAGATTTTCATGTTGAAGAGTTAAAAAAAGACTTCTCTCATATTGACTTTGATTTAAAGACACACAAAGCAGAACACAATAATCACGGAACACAACTGAAAAATCACATAGTTGTTGTTTTAATACTCGATTTCTTTCACACACAACATAAAAATGACATTTAAACGTTTCATCTGAAGAGTGCATTTATAAAAGGACAGACTCTTTTTTATATAGAAGCAAATATAGCAGTCTCTTTTTCCAAAACTCCACAGTGACTTCTTCCTCCACCTTCTTCTTCTCCTTCTCCTTCTTCTTCTTCGTCAGTCGTCAGGTTCGGTGACACACTGCTCCACGATTTCCCTCAGGTTTGGGTTTTCCATTGCGGCCGCGACCCGCTCTTTGTCATTGATCTGTTTGTTGACTGGACACAGAAAAATCAAACAGAGTTACATCTCAGACAAACAGTCCCCGACAACAGTGCGACACTAATTCTCAACTTCGATCTGAGGTGAACTGTGGCTCCAGACTCTTGGACTGTCAGCTTTGTTATTTGAAGGTTTTATTTACTCTTATTTATTCACTATGGGCCCTTTAGAAGCCGGGTAAATGGTAATACTTTTCACTGCAACTGATAAGATTCTGTTGCCTGTTTATTATTTCAACAGAGAAGAGCGCTCTCGATGAAAACAAAGACACAACGTCCACTTTGCAGCTCATTAAGTGTTAAGTCTTGTGGAACAACGCTGGCTAAATACAATGGCTTTACATTTCAAACAATAATATAATGATAAAGTGATAGAAGATAAATGAATAAATAGTATATTAATAGTATTTAATGAATGCACTCATCCAGAAAACACCAGAGCTCTGTTCAACGAAGCTGAAGTTTTTCAGAATCATGAAGCTAGTTCACTTTCTAGAATCAGATCTCTGTGGAAACTGGGTTTTATTGTCAGTTTTATGTTTAGTTCAATGGATTAATAGACTCCATGATATTTATTTGAATGCAGCATTTAAAACATCAAATCCACACTTCTGTTTTTATTAGTCTTTAGCTCTTTGTGAGTTTCTGGAGCTGTTTATTTTGCATTAGTTTAGTATAATTTCATGTTTTTCCTCGTCTTAACTCTTGTTTCTGTGATTGACCTGTTTCTCATGAAGCTCTCTCAGCTCCAGAAACACAGGGTTAACTCTAGAGTTGATAACCCTCTTCATGATGAGATTGTTAGGTTTTATCTAAACTGTAGGAGCTAGCTTCGTAGTACAAGACCCAGAGATAAAAGCCTGTCTGTTTTAGAGCAGACCTCTTCTAAAGAGAGATAAACCATAAACAAAGCTACTTAAACTAAAAAAATTATATGAGAGGTAAACATATGCAAATGTATTCGAAATAACATAAAATAAGCATCATACTAATTAGAAATAATGCAAGTAGACAAGATTTAAATGTAAATAAACCAAAATAACACAAATAGACATGGCATCTATGGTAGCCCTGCTGGGACATTCTGTCAAGTACAAATATATTAAGAAAAGCAAACAGGAAGTAGAAATAATTGAGCTTTAAATGTCTCTTTTTACACATGTACAAAGGTAAAAGTGTGTTATTTTGACAAAGTGAGTAATGTGTTCCAATAAATTCACTTTTAAATTCTAAAATTACTTAATATGCCATGAAGGTCAATGCATTAAAATGACCTCAATTTGTCTGAATTTAGTTTAAATTAGACAAACTGACAGACCTCTTCTGTAAATGTTGAACCAATAATAATTTTGCTGAGGCATGCCTGGATCAGACCTGAAAACACCTTCTACGTCGGCTAGTCTACTCTCTATTTCTGTCCTGCTCTGTGCACATCTAATAACTGAATTTCTGCAACACTGAGCTGTCCCATTTACGCCGGAGCCGTCCCATCTGTCACTACTGGCTGCTATGGGATAAAGACGGGACAGCTTCACGTCGTCATGGTGACGGGGCATCTTTTAGGACAGGTTCAGATATAAAAACTGGAAAGATAAGGCCTGTCGTGATCAGATAAAGAATATTATCTCTAACATCGAACCAAACAGGGTCTTTTACTCTAGACCTGAGCTACATCCCCAAAAACAGACAGAGTTTTATCTAAAAGAACCATTTGCTCTTTATATAATTAAGAAGCACATGAAACAGACTTACTGTCTTCTTCTGTGGAATGGGTTCCTTCTGAAATGTAAATTTCAAGCTGCAAAAGAAGAAAGAAGTGTCAAAAGCCGCAGTTCGAGTTCACAGTTTGTTATTTCATTCATTTAATCATCATTCGGGATTAAAACAAGAGTTTTACAAGTGGTTTTAAAGTAAAGTTTTAACAGATGAGTTCAGTCCTGGGTCAGAGGCAGTTTAGAGAAACAAATATGAATCCTTATCCAGTGGAAGTGGTCACAATACAAGGTTTAAACACTGACAAACAACAAATTAACATGAAAAATAAAAAATAGAGAATAACTTAAAGGCAACACAAACCACAGGAAAGATTCTAACGAGGTCTGCAGAGACTAACGTCCTCCGAGGGTTCATTAAGCACCAACATTTAACATCACACAAGCCATTACACAAAAACACAGGCTTTTTTTATCGGTTTGACCCAAAATGACTGCAGTTTACTTTTACATATATTCTATTATTGAACTTTTACAAACTGAACCTTTAAAATAACTTGATATAATAACCTCCACTTGTACCGTTGCTTTGCTTCAATCTATTTTTTAGACATTTAGTAGAAATCTAATCTGCTCTATTTTAATTTGTCGACCCAAAATCAAACGAGATCCTAGACCTTAAAAACTAGATCTGGACATTAGTCATTAAACAGTATTGAAATGTGACTTCTGATCACTTATTTTTCATTTTATTCTCCAGGTATTAAAAGGTGTAGCTGTCAATTATAGCCACTTACAGACTACAGCGGCCTCAGAGGGTCAAAAATCTTTAAATTCTCTATATGTGTGCAGGTTATAAAACTGATATTGTTTAATTAAAACCTGTTGGACAATGAGGACAGCAGAACAACATCAATTATTTCCTGAAAACCTAAATAATTCCATGTATCCGTCTTGTTTTCCTTCTGGGTTTATTCTCCAAATACATGTTTTTGTCTTAGAAGCAACAGTTTGACTCTAACGTTCACCTCAAAAACAATCCTTTTTGTTAAATCCAATCAAGAACAGAGCAGGAGGCAGTATTTTTTCGTTTCCATCTGCGTCCTGGTTCAACGGAGGTGAACGCATTTTCACTTGTTACGCACCAACATCAAACCAAAAATTGAGTGTTGCATCTGTCGCCGATTACTGTCATTTCTCCGTGGAATGATTTCAAAGGGAATACGTCTCTGGGGTGTAGCCAGTCCGTAATAAAATGTATGTATTTTCTGATTTGAAAACGCTGACTCTGGTAAAAGACAGATGACAAACGGGCGGACAACTTTTACATTTAAATGCATGGAAACAAACGGAGAGCTCCTGCAGACTTCAAATGCAAAAAAACACGCGTAAACAAAGCCGAGTGTCTGCATTCCCAACGAGCCAATTAGCGGTGTTTTTCTCCGACGGTTTCCGGAGGTCGGAGGGTTATCGAGCGAGGAGTTGGACGAGGATCAAACGCGGGTGGGTTTCAGAGACGGGTAAAGAGGAAGCTGTTGTAATCACTACACTTTAGGACGACAGAAGTGGCCCGTTGAAGAGACGAGGCGGATGAACATCTGCGAGTTATTTAACAAAAGAAAAGTTTAGCGCAAAAAGTAGTTATATCAGAACAAAGCAAAGGAGAAAGTTTTAGATTCACATTGTCTACGTATTTATGACAACACCTTTAACACAACTGTCTGTTAAACTGTTTATTTGGACTTTTGTCTGTTTTGTTTATTCATACAAGAGGCGTTATTCTGCATATTAAAAAGTCCAATAATTAGTGTATAATTTAAGAGCAGCTGCTGGAGACACGGCTGAATGTGAATCGTCCGAAGGTGCCTCACTTTCCTCTTCAACGAAAACAGACGCCCTCGCCTCGCGCAGCAGCTCACTTTAAAAACAAACCTCAAATAGACAAAATACAAGTGCATTAACCAGCTTTAACATTAAAATCTATTTACTACAGGGCACCCTCTCACACTGTTTCCTGTCTGTCTACTTGACTAAAGTTAACATAATTAAATAAACAAAAAAATAAATAAATAATCCAAGGCCGGACAGTCTCTTTTGATTTTATTCTTATTCCACAAGTAAAGGTTTTAGATCAATTTGAACAGCTTCTAGATTCATTTAAACAGGTTTTAGTTGGTTTTAAACAGCTTTTAGATTCATTTAAACAGATTTTAGTTGGTTTTAAACAGCTTTTAGATTCATTTAAACAGATTTTAGTTGGTTTTAAACAGCTTCTAGATTCATTTAAACAGGTTTTAGTTGGTTTTAAACAGCTTTTAGATTAATTTAAACAGGTTTTAGTTGGTTTTAAACAGCTTTTAGATTCATTTAAACAGATTTTAGTTGGTTTTAAACTGTTTTTAGATTCATTTAAACAGATTTTAGTTGGTTTTAAACAGCTTTTAGATTCATTTAAACATATTTTAGTTGGTTTTAAACTGCTTTTAGATTCATTTAAACAGATTTTAGTTGGTTTTAAACAGCTTTTAGATTCATTTAAACAGATTTTAGTTGGTTTTAAACAGCTTTTAGATGAATTAAAACAGATTTTAGTTGGTTTTGAACAGGTTTTAGTTAGATTTAAATAGGTTTTAGATAGATTTCAACAAGTTTCAGATTAATCTTCAGAAGCTGTATTTTGAAACTGAGCTATGAGCCAACACCCACCTGTTTTTGACACATAAGATCGTCTGTGTACGTTCGAATTCTCATTTAAATGGATCTTGTGTTTGTGAAACTCACCTTGTGCTTAAACGGGAGACATCTCTGAAGCTTGACCTGTAAGCACAAACCTGCAACAAAACACAAAAACACACTTAGTACTGGACTGATTACAGAGAGAGAGGAAATGATCCGACGACGATTAGAGAAGACTGAAAAATAATCAAGAAGAAATGAGTTTGTCCGACAATTAGCGTTATTGTAATGACAGCCATTAAAACACTGTTGTAACATTCACTAAAATGGGAAAATTATCCTCAAACATATTTCTAATTAGAGAGAAGACCTATCTCTCCATTCCCACGGCCAAAACATTAATAATTCTGGATTTACAAAGGCTATGCTCTCATTATTTTGTATTACGTTTTGTGAATTTTTCCGCCTGATGTTTAGCGACTCATTAAACATAATGAGTTGGTGAATAACAATAAAGCGTTTCTAAACCTTTCTTGTTCTAATTTACTTCTCCGTGAAGTGTTTATGTGAATGTCCAACGGGAAATGTCCTCTGAGACATAGCCTCAATCCATCGGAGGATTTCCATAAATTTCGAGGGGCCAATGTGACTTTGTGACAGATACTTTAAGATCTGATCTGTCGGCGTTTCAGAGGTGACTTTGGGCCACAGTGAAAAACTTTTAACAGCAGCTGGAAGGAAATACAAGAAGACACTAATAAGGATAATCTCATTTCCAGAAATAAAGAGTTTAGCTGCAAAATGAAAGAAAAAGTTGGACAGAAAAGTTTAATCTGCACTAATGAAATTGTTTAAAATGATGCAGCAGAAATGTTTATATTCAGCCATTCACCTTCTTCCATTGCTCTGTTCCAGTTCTGATGCACAGAGGTCAGAGGTCAGAGGTCACCCTGACTGGTCCAAAACACAACAAACTGATGTGTATTCTGACTCCTTTCTATCAGAACCAGCTTTAACTTCTTCATTAATTTGATCAAAAGTATCTGGTCTGTTGCATCAGTGACCTCTGACCCCTGACCCCTGACCCCTGTCCCGGTTCCTGACCTCTGCAGACCAGGAACACCCACAAGAGTCAGGTTTTGGAGATGTTCTGACCCAGTCCTTGTTAAACTCACTCAAATCCTTTCTCTGCACATTTATCTGTTTCTAACTCTTCAACTTTGAGACTAAATGTTCACCTGAAGCTGATAAATCCCACTAAAAGGAGCCATGATGGAGAGATAATCAGTGTTATTCCCTGCTGTCAGCGTCAGACTGAGTGATGTAAGTTTTATTTCTTGTCTACAGCTGACCAGGTTGAGCCTAGAGCAGTAAAACTGTTCCAATCTAATCCAATGAATCACCTAATAACACATTGTAATAGACATCAGACATAAGACGCCATCTTTGCTTTATCATCGGGGATTTTAATAGATGAGAGTGTTGAGATTTATATAAACTGTGCAGCGAGGCGTAAAATAACACATTTTCCAGGATAATATACATTATTTTCAGGCCATTGGGACATTTCGTAGGTTTCCAGATTTGCAGATTGTGTGTAAACCCTGAGTAAGGCTTCTTTAAATATTTAAATCACAAACATTAATTAAAGTTTACCCCTTTTGGACAAACATGGTCAAAAATGTATTCGATTCTGCATTGACTTATTGATGCAGACCGCCTCGTTCATTCACAAAAACGTCAATCTTTGATCGAAAATGGCCCGACACTCAAAGCCCTCGTGTTCATTGACTTCAGCTTTCAAACCTTCCTGAAAAGTTACAACTAGACGTCACTAAACGGACCTGAAGGCATCAGCGGGAACCATCGGTGACTTCTCTTCGGAGCTGGATCTTGTCAGAGTGAATCTAAGTCGGGCAGGAGAGCGACAGTGGCCCCTCGAGTCAGGAGAATATTTAAATAATAAAAAGAGGAATCAAAAGCGCTCTCCTTCAAGTGAAGTTCAAGAGCACTTTGACTCACTCATTAAGAACATCCTCCTTCAGTAAAAGCAGTCGATTGGCTTGACGTTCGGCTTCGATTACAGAGACTTCAGCCCGACGTGTGGAGGGAAGGTATAATTATGTTTTATTCATGTCTCTGAAAGATCAATTAATCCAACACATGTACGAGAACATACCAATGTTTTTGTATTGATTGAGACACAACATTCATAAATAATGGAGTATATGTCAGAGTTACTGCTCATCAGAAGGCATCCAGTCTCCTCAGATATCAATACAATTAGATCTAACCATTAAAAACACTTTTTTAGCAAACAAACTTTCTCTCTAATTAACAAATCCAAGGTTCACGTTTTGTCGGCCACCATCACAAACCTTTAAATGTCAAAATAAGTACCTAACCTGGAGACTTAAGACTTGAATATTGCTTCTCGTTTGATGAACCTTCACATGAGATAAAAATAACATGTTTTTTGGCGTCTCTTTGTGTCTGGTGTTTGACTTTGATTGGACCAAAATAGTGCTTTCGTCTCACGGTTTTCCCCATTCTGTCAATCACTGATACACATCTGAACAAACTTCTCTTCTAAATCTTTTCTAACAAGACATTTAAACAGTAGACAGTATATAATTACTATTTGTCCTTATGTCTGGAATTATCATCATCATTGTCCAAACTACACTGATTTATTTTTCAATGAGATGAACACTAAAAACGATTCCTCTGATATTTATTTTATGTCCAATCTGCCATTTGTCCCTAAAAACATGGCTCTCTGTCCTGTCTTAAAATGTTTTACTTTGAATAACGCATATATCTGGAGCTTGAGTTAAATTCCAACAGTCTAAAATAGCACATTTATGTAATATTCTTCCCCCAATCTGTCAAAATAAACTCACATCCTGAGTGTTGATCTAAGTAAACTCTGACAAACTTGTTATGACACTTCTGCCGACAACAAGACATTTGTTTAAAAAAGCTGCACTTTATCGTGTGCCTCTCCTCCAGACTTGGCGGTCTGTTGGTGTTATCAGAGTGGTCTATCAGGGTCTCACCGATCAGCGTGGCCAGAGAGCAGTGAGGGACCGTCGGGGAGAACTTGATAATGATGAGGTACTCGTCTTCGCCCAGCTCTTGGACCTCCACACATTTCTCTGTCACCACCTCCAGCTCCTCCAGAGTGTTGGGCTTCTCTGGGTCTCTGATTGAGCGGATCACATCTGACAGGAACAAGAACAAGTGGTTTAAGAGAAGCTGGTTCATGTTGGGGTGTTTTTCTGTCTCCAATCCTGTAAAATTAGTGTTTTTTTATACTTTTCCAACCAATTGAGTAACTAAATCCTGAGTTTTCTTTAAAGCAACCTTGCGTTAGTGTATTTTGTACAAACTCTGCTTGGGTCCAGAGTTTTGTCCTATTTCTTTATTATATTCATCGTCTGGTAGAGCCTCACTCACTAATCTCTCGTGATAAGTCCTGGTCCCGGGACAGGACAGTTATATTTGAGGTTTGTGTCCAGCTGAAGGGACTGTGTCAGTGAGATAAACATGATTCTACTGATCTCACGTCTAAGAACCATCAAAATGAGAAAGAATATATATATTTTTGGGCTAAAAGTTACACAAGGCTGCTTTAATTTAAGTAGATTTAACAAAACGTGCAAACTTGCTGAAAAGTGTTTCCAACTTAAAACACAATGTAATATAACAATATTATGACAACAATAAAAATGAATGTTTAATGCATCTTTTAAATTATTATATAAACAGGCAAAAGTAAAACTTAAACAGCAACAAGAAATAAAATGGTTGTTTTTGCAGTGCTGGTTTAATGATCTAGATTAAAGGGGAAGGACATTTAAAGTAAACAAACCATAATCTGTGTATAACTACGGTTTATTTTCTTTTTGTGCAGAGTACTAATACTAGAAGTTGGGAGTGTGAATTGCAATATTTTGTAATTAATTTAAGGAAAAACAATAGGAGATTTTTAGTATTAATCTTATTAGATTGGTTAATAATGAGTAAGCAAGTACTCCATAATCAGTCCAAAAGAATAAACAAATAAATAGCACCAAAACCAAAGGACTGATCATTGACCTTAGCTGTCACCTTTTCAAACAGGAAGCAACCATAAGAGGAGCAGAAATATGGAATAGATCCGTATTATCAGTGTATTTATTCATATTTAAGGTAAATATTAACATGTATACTTCTAAGACACAGAAAGAAATGAATTACTCTGGCTTTTTTTGGATACACTCGCGCTTTTAATGCAAAAGAGTCAGTAAAAGAGATTATTTTAAAGCAGGAAATAGTCACGTACCGTACACTTCTAACGCTTTCTCTTCCATCTTCTTTGTTTTCACGACATTCCTGTTTTGGTCCAGTCCTGACAGCTCTAAAACTTTGGTGAAGGTGAAAGAGACGAGATTGGACACTATTTCCATGTTTTGTAAAGTGCCATCATAAAGTGTCTCGATGATTTAGGTCAGGTTTGAATCAGAGACAAACTAATAATCGGACTAAAGTGACAGGACGGCGCCTAGCTACTGCTTTGACAGTTAGATGGACGTTAGCTGTTAGCATCAGAGCTAACCGCGTACAGAACGTACAGATCACGTGGGTCTGCAGCAGCCAATCAGCGTCCGGCTCACGTTTTCAGGCGGAAGTAATAGAAAAACGAACAAGTGTATGAGTAGATTATCTGTAAACCAAAAGATAAAACTTTAATTAAATAGTGGGAAAAAATAGAATGATAAAACTTCATAATGTGGTTTTAATATGTGTTTTTTTCCATAGTAATAATAATAATAATAATAATAAAATCTCACATTGCCTACGAGGGGCTCTACAAACATCAAAATTTTGTCAGGAATTTTTAGTACTACTTCTCCATTTTCCAATTTTATTTTTTAATGTGTCTGTAAATATACAGAACAAACATACTTATATCTTACTCATTTTCCATTTTCTCCCAGTGAATATGGAAACTGATAATATAATAAATCTATCTGCCACCAAAGGACTTATTAGCTAGTATCTTTGGGTTACATTCATTTTGAAAAAAAATAATAATCAATGAGATTATTTTATTTTTTAACTATTTTATTTTATTTTTTGCAAGAAATAAAACAGATGAACTGAGGAAAAACAAAAAGCACCTAGAAAAAAAAAGTCCTGTGTTGATCTGGCCAATGAGGAGTGCTGTTTAATGTTTAATGTTTAGCTCATACACTTTTTTTTTACCCACACACAGCTCCGTACACGCTTTATTTTAGGCTTCTTATAATAATAAAAAGAACTCAGAATCTGGGGCACTCTTGAGTTTAATATGCAATATAAGAAAGACTATGTTAAACACCTCCATAATAAAAAAAGAGTTAAAATCCTCCCCTTAAGCTACTATCTTCTGTTCTTATTCATTGTGTGGAGACAGAAGGCAACATGATCAACAACATCGGCTCTTGATTAAGTTTCCTTTGTTATCTGTGGTCAGCTGACAGAGCATGTGACCCGCTGCTCCAGCTGCGGAAGAAACATCTAAAATGCCTCGTTTTTGACACTTTTATTGCTTTAGGAGGTTTAACCAACATCTTTTTTTTTACTAAAATGTGCCTTTGACATTGTGCTTTTCAAACCGAGCCACGATGTCCGCCGCTGGGCTCCGGAGCGACGCCCTGGAGGTGGCTGTCATCCCCGAAAACCCGCTCTGTGCACGGGTAGCGGACATCCACAGGGCCGAGCTCGCTCCAGGGGCCTCTCTGCTCGGATGTGTGGGTCCCAGCGGGGCTCTGGAGATCTGGGACCCCACAGACCCCGAGGCCAAGCCGGTGCAACAGGAGGGCAGCTACAGAGAGTGAGTCTGTGGTAAATGCATGAGGCACATTTAAAAAGAACATAAAAATATAAAAATAAGCCTCTGTTTTGTTTTTCTAAAATAGTTTTCTGTTGTAAAACTAGTGGATAAACATAAAAGAGGCAGTATTTCAATGTAATCTAAAAGCTACAGATTCTAATAAACACTTTGAAGGATTATTGTTGATTATATTCCTTTTTTTTACACTTAAAAGTTGGTTAAATCCAGAAAAGTTGGGCAAATAGAAATCAGATTTTAGCTACAAGTTGAGTTAAATCAGTCTATGGAAGCCTATTTTACATTATCATTAAAAACGACATAAAAAATAAACCAATAACGACTGACAGAGAGCGGCATGTGTTGTTTTTGCAGGTGAGATTCAAGATTTAGACAAAATAGACACAGATATTCCATTGTTAGTATTGTTTCCATTACTGTAGACCACTATAATAATATAAACCAGCTGCTTTCTGTCTGTATTTCATTGTTTTACTCTTTTGTTTACAATAGAGGGAGGGATATTTTGAGTGTATAGCTCACAGAAAGCAGGAAAAACAGCAAAACTATAAGGCAAAGTTCATTCAAAACCAGAAAAAAATAGATTTGAGAAGATAAAGAACAAGACATGGTTTGTGTAGATATTTAAATAAATGCAGGTCATTGTTGTCAGGGTTTGAGGGGAGCCACTGCAAAACAACAGATGCTTATTGATTTTATTGGCCTCAAAAGCTGTGTTATTTTAGTAATAAATGTCACAGGATAGAAGAAAACATTAACATTTAAAATCTGTCGTCTGTTTTCTGTTCAGTTTTCTCTGGGAGGAGGTGGGCGTCCGCTGTGGGGGTCCGCCGAGCAGCTCCAGACTCTTGGCCGTTGGATCTGAGTTCGACCTCAAACTGTTGGAGGCAGCGGATCGATCGGGCTCAGTTTCAGTGCAAAGTGTTTCTGAATGTTCTGCCGACTGCCTGCTGCGAACGGTCAGAGAGCACGACCGCAGTAAGTACAGCTTCAAAAACACGCCGCCAAATAAACAAAAACACGGGCGACTTCTTGTTAAAATATCTGACCCATCGCTTTTATTTGAAGGTTGCCAGAGTTTAAACTTTTAAACCTTATTGAAATGCTGTATATTCATTCTTAACGGGCAGTTCTTTGTTCATTTTTAGACTTTCTATTTGTGTTATTTGGGTTTTTGGACATTTTATTGTATTCACTGTTAATTTTTACATTGTATTTAATATAATATGCACTGTAAAAAGCCCTTCTAGGGACAAGTGTTGCAAATTATTTATTAAACTATAAACACTATGATACATGCATTGGATTAATTAAAACTCCAGTTCCTGATATATTTTTCATCTAGTTGAAAAAAATGGTTTATACCCCATATAGTACATTGCAAAAGCAAACGTTTTTGAAAAAATCATGCTCTATGACGCCATCTCCTGGTTATTATAAGAAATTTTAAGAAATGAACACTCAATAGAGATAGGAGCAACTCTAAAGCAGGGACGGGGAGTTCTTGACCAATCACAAGCCTCCTGACATCCAGGGACTTAACAGAGAACCCCATTGGCTGTTGCTGTACAACGTCTTTGGTCTGCACGTGCTCAACTGGTAAACAGAGACAACATGGCGGCCGAAGTCTCAGAGGGCAAGGTTCCTGCATTAGCTGTTACTGCATACACTGTTAAACATCATAAACAAATGAAAACAGAAGGAGTAAAGAGACCAGAAAAGTACAAATGGGACGATGAAAGAAATAAAACGTGAATAAATATTGGAACCGCATTCCAAAGATGGAGAGAACTACTCCACTGCTTTGGTCTGAAACTGGACTCTGAGCTGGCTGCTTATCTTCTAGACTGGTAACTAACTTTATATTCACTATATTTTATTAGCATTGTGGTCAGTTTCTCTTGTCTCGTTACATTTTAAACGAATTGCAAACAGATGTAAGCCTTACGTTGCTAGGGCTTAGCCTTATGTTGCTAATGCTAATATTGCTAGCGCTGTAGCATCCGGGACTTATCGCTCTTGAGACCCATAATTTCAGCTTTCTCATAGCGAGGTGTCCTCACCTGTTAACATCAGTTTCCTAGTACTGTCATGATTTGTGTTGGGACAGGATTAGCGGTCTATGAACAGTGAGCATGTCCGTCTCGAGTTGTGCACGAGTATAAGATGAACACATGAATTCACGCACGAGACGAGGCAGAAGCCTGGAGGGGTTTGTGAGAGTGAGTAAGGAGCTAAGGACGGGGCTTCTGTTTGAAACTCAACTGTCTCTCTTTCTCTTGGTTCTGAAAAAGACAATCAGGTACTGGAGCTTTAAAGGAGATAATCTATGTTTGTTGTATCTGTCCCTATTAAATATACTATAAATAAATACATTTAGGGCTGTTCGATTATGGAAAAAATCAAAAATCATCACAATTATTTTGGTCATGAGTGAAATCACGATTATTTTACACAGTTACTCATTGATTTTGGAAATATGTTGGATTTATTGAACAATAGGGAATTCTCCTTAAAATAAATAATATATTCAACCATATAAAGAAATAATTAAGAAAAATAAATGAGATCAACAATGTAGTGCACTTCCACAAGCAAGTAACAAGTAATAATTAATTGTTTTTTCTCAATAACATATGTTTTGTGATTGTTGGGAGCTGAAATTGAAATTAAAAATTCGATTAATTGCTCATTAATTTTACATTTTACCTGTTGTGTCTCTAATCCGTTTTTGTTTTGTTCCCAGGCGTGTCCGAGCTCCAGACGCTGCGTGTTTTGTCGTGGATTTCCGGCAGATGCTGCGTTCTGATAAACAGCGAGTGGATATTGCAGCTTCAGTGGCGTCAAACGGAGGACGAGCCCCAGACGTTGACCTGCTGCAGAATCCAACAAAACGACCTCGACGGACTCACTGCCGTCCACCACTGTGTCTGCGGAGAGACGCTGTTCACCCTCAGCTCCTCTGGACTCATCTGTATCCTTCAACCAACCACTTTGATGTTTATAGAAATGAAAACAAAGCAGATTAGTCAGAATAAACGTGGTATTTGTCTTCTTTAACCGTTTCCTTCCAGTTGTTCATGATCTCACTGATGGTTCTCTCCTTGCCTCCGTTGACCTTCCCACTTACCTCACCTCTGGCCTTCAAGACGATGATTTATCCTCATCTCCTCCTCCATCTTCTTCTTATTGCCTCCTACAAGTGTCACATGATCTGAGCACAGCTGTAGCCGTCACCAAATCTCACACTGCCACTGCCATAGACCTCAACCACTATTTCAGGTAATACATCTATCTGTTGTTTTAAAGAGATCGTGGGGGATGGACGTCTTTATTAAACTGGTATCTTTGGTTCCTTCTGATAAAAATCTGTTGGTTAGCATTAGCATTTTGACATGGTTGCATAAAGTATCTCTGTATTCCTTGTGTTTATGTTTAGACACAAAACTGTAGTTATTCCTTAAAACAGTGGGGTCAAACTCAAAGTGTTGAGGGGCCGCAATAGTGAATAAGAATCCTTTCAGAGGCCGAAGATGGTGACATTTGGAAGCTTTTATTAAATTTTGAATGTGAGATTTCATCTTCATTTGAGTCTTACAAAAGTTATCACACAAACAATAATTTCCTCCTTTATGGAAACTGTTTGTGGTTGGATTTGAACAGGTTTTAGATGGATTTGAATTGGTTTTAATTGGATTTGAACAGGTATTAGTCGGATTTGAACAGGTTTTAGTTGAATTTCAAAAGGTTTTAGTTTAATTTTAACAGGTTTTATTTGGATTTTAAAAGGTTTTAGTTGAATTTGAACAGGTTTTAGTTGGATTTTAAAAGGTTTTAGTTGAATTTGAACAGGTTTTAGTTGGATTTTAAAAGGTTTTAGTTGGATTTGAACAGGTATTAGTCAGATTTGAACAGGTTTCAGTTGGATTTCAAAAGGCTTTAGTTGAATTTGAACAGGTTTTAGTTGGATTTTAAAAGGTTTTAGTTGAATTTGAACAGGTTTTAGTTGGATTTTAAAAGGTTTTAGTTGGATTTGAACAGGTATTTGTCATATTTGACCAGGTTTTAGTTGGATTTCAAAAGGTTTTAGTTGAATTTGAACAGGTTTTTGGGTTGATTTTAATAGGTTTTATTTATCTTTGTAGCAAAAATCAAATCCTTTAAAACCTAGAGCCAAAAATATAACTTTCCAAATGTATTGAAGGGCCACATGAAACATTGCAAAGGGCCGCATTTGGCCCCCGGGCCTTGAGTTTGACGTGTGCCTTAAAAGGTCAAAAAACTGTAAGAATACAACACTATTTGTTGTTTGTTTATTATTGTCATGAAATGCAGAGGATCAAAAAATACCGAGCTTAAAAAAAGTTAGCTCAAGATGAAGAAAGATTCGTTGTTCAGATCCTGGCCCCAATGATTCTCCAGTGAGGCTAGAGGACATAATAATATAAAACACAAAGAAAAGGATAACAAAAGTAATAATTGATGATATAATTAATAGATTATGAGCTTATGCATGTTTCAGTAAATATTCAACTAATGTAAGTGCTCTGTGTGCTTCCAGACTTCTCTTTTCTGGGGTCATTACTGCTTTATGTAACTGTGCATAAACAAGATAATGTTGGGTAATGGTAAAAGCAGACTATACTTGTGTACATAGTAATAGGCTTGGTATTTTGCTGCTCTATTTATAACAAACACACAAACAGATATTTCCTCTTTTCATGAAAACTGGTTTTAGTCAGATTTGGACAGGTTTTAGATGGATTTGTACTGATTTTAGTCAGATTTCAACAGGTTGTAGTTGAATTTGAACAGGTTTTAGATGGATTTGGACAGGTTTTAGTCAGATTTCAACATGTTTTCAAGGGATCTGAACAGATTTTAGTTGGAATTGAACAGGTTTTAGAAGGATTTCAACAGGTTTTAGTTGAATTTGAACAGGTTTCAGATGGAGTTGTACTGGTTTTAGTCAGATTTGAACAGGTTGTAGTTGGATTTTAACTTATTTTTGATGGATTTCAACAGGTTTTAGTTGAATTTGAACAGGTTTCAGATGGATTTGTACTGGTTTTAGTCAGATTTGAACAGGTTGTAGTTGGATTTTAACTTATTTTTGATGGATTTCAACAGGTTTTAGTTGAATTTGAACACGTTTTAAATGGATTTGGATAGGTTTTAGATGGGTTTGTACTGGTTTTAGTCAGATTTCAACAGGTTGTTGTTGGATTTCAACTGATTTTGGAGATTTGGACAGGTTTTATATATCTTTGTAGCAAAATCAAATCCATCTAAAACAAAGCAAAGGGTCTGACTTGGGCCCCGGGCCTTGAGTTTGACATGTGTGCTCTAAAGTGTCTAATTTAGTGTATTTAACCTGCTTATTTAAATAAACAGGAAATCCAGCTGCTTCTGTTGCAGTGGCTGTGTGTATCTGTTTAATGACATTGCATGTAAATGGTTGTATACATTTTGTTAATTAATGCTGTCACATTGTTTTCGAGAGCTGCCAGCAGAGAAAACTCAGCAGGGATTGTGAAATATTAGGCAGATAACACTCCACATGGAAGAAAGGGGACTCGTCTGCCCACATTCAGCTGCTTTGATGCTAATTTGTGAAAACCCTGCTGAAAAATGGCCCGGAGCTTGTTTATTTCCGCTGCCAAAACGTTCCCAGCCAAATATTATGATCTGTCTGACTCTAGCTTGTGGAAAACAGCCCAATAAACAAAACTTTCACCGATTCCATTGTGCCAAAACGGACAGAGGCTTCAATTTATTCCAAAAAAGCAAAAAAATAAACAAAAAACTTGATAAACTTTGTATTTTCAGGACGTATCCGGGTCATTTGTTGTGTGCAGCTGCTCCTGAACGCCCCTCGCTGCAGCCACTAACCCCCAGAGACCAGGACAGCGTGGCCAGCTCCAGCTCCAGCCTCTCTGTCCTCGGAGCCACCTTCAGCACCGACCGGTAAACAAGCACTGTTCAGGAGAAAGATGGGAATCCAGATGGGCTCAGGACTTTTAAAGATGGAGTAATGCTTAGTTTGTAAAGAAAGTTTTAAAGCAGGAGTGTCCAAACTTTTTACTGTCACGTTAGATGAGAGGTTTTGTGTTGGATTTTCACAGATTTTAGTTGGATTTGAGTGATTTGAACAAGTCTTAGTTAGAGCTGAACAGGTTTTAGATAGATTTGAACTTGTCTTAGATGAGTCTGAACAGGTTTTAGTTGGATCTGAACAGGTTTTAGATAGATTTGAACATGTCTTAGATAATTCTGAACTGGTTTTGTTGGATCTGAACATGTTTTGGATAGATCTGAACATGTCTTAGATGAATCTGAACAGGTTTTAGTTGGATCTGAAAAGGTTTTACATGGATTTGAACATGTCTTAAATGAATCTGAACAGGTTTTAGTTGGATCTGAACATGTTTTAGATGGATTTGAACAGATGTTAGATGCCGTTGAACAGCTTTTTGTGGATTTCAACAGGTTTTAGTTGGATTTGAAAAGGTCTAAGTTAGAGCTGAACAGGTTTTAGATAGATTTGAACATGTCTTAGATGAAACTGAACAGGTTTTACTTGGATCTGAACAGGTTTTACATGGATTTTTTTCATGGATCTGAAATTATCTTTAAAATAGTTTTTGTTGTTGTTTTCTTCTTAACCCTGAACCTCTGCAGCTCTTGGGAGTCTCGTCTGGCCTCAATGTACGGCGCGGCCCGGGGCGCTCCAGCTGCCCCCTCCTCGTCCTCAAGTGCCCCCTGGTGGTCGTCCCTGCCCCGTCTGAGCTCCCATCATGCCTCGGTGCCGGGCCACAGCCGAGTGCCTCCCTCAGGACTCGGCGCGTCCTTCTCCGTCCTCGAGTCCTGCTCCCCGAGTCTCCTCGCCGTCTCGGAGTTCTCGGCTCTGCTCGCGTTCGTCGCCCCCGGCAACGCGCACACCACTGTGGCCTTATGGGATTTTGAGTCAGGAAGCGTGAGCTGCCACCGAGCGGAGGACGAGGCGGCTCCGGTTCAGCGCTGTGGAGAGAGACAACATGTACTTCTGCTGAAGAGTGAGAGCCCGGACACTCATATTTACTGACATTTAATCATATTTACTGACATTTACTAACATTTAATCACATTTACTGACATTTACTAACATTTAATCACACATTTACTCACATTTAATCATATTTAATCACATTTACTGACATTTACTAACATTTAATCACACATTTACTCACATTTAATCATATTTAATCATATTTACTGACATTTACTAACATTTAATCACACATTTACTCACATTTAATCATATTTACTGACATTTACTAACATTTAATCACACATTTACTCACATTTAATCATATTTACTGACATTTACTAACATTTAATCACACATTTACTCACATTTAATCATATTTACTGACATTTACTAACATTTAATCTCACATTTACTCACATTTAATCATATTTGCTGACATTTACTGACATTTACTAACATTTAATCACACATTTACTCACATTTAATCATATTTACTGACATTTACTAACATTTAATCACACATTTACTCACATTTACTCACATTTAATCATATTTACTGACATTTACTAACATTTAATCACACATTTACTCACATTTAATCATATTTACTGACATTTACTAACATTTAATCACACATTTACTCACATTTAATCATATTTACTGACATTTACTAACATTTAATCACACATTTACTCACATTAACTCATATTTACTGACATTTACTCACATATTTACTCACATTTACTGACATTTAATCATATTTACTCACATTAACTCATATTTACTCACATTTACTCACATATTTACTCACATTTACTCACATTTACTCACATTTACTCATATTTACTCACACATTTACTCACATTTACACACATATTTACTCACATTTACTCACATATTTACTAACATTTACTGACATTTAATCATATTTACTCACATTTACTGACATTTAATCATATTTACTCACATTAACTCATATTTACTCACATTTACTCACATATTTACTCACATTTACTCACATTTACTCACATATTTACTCATATTTACTCACATTTACTCATATTTACTCACATTAACTCATATTTACTGACATTTACTCACATATTTACTCACATTTACTCACATTTACTGACATTTAATCATATTTACTCATATTTAATCACACATTTACTCATATTTACTCACACATTTTTACTCACATCTATTCACATTTACTCACATTTACTCACATTTACTCACATTTACTGACACATTTAATTAGGTTAGCCACAAAATCACTCAGTAAACAAATACACCTCTTCCAAATTTGCACTTCTTGCTAAATCCCAGACTGACTTTTTAAATTTAAAATTTTTAATATTGTTAATAAATCTAGATTTCATTGTGTCCCCCTCTCTCCTCAGAGTCTGGTGTGTTCCAGGTGTTGTTCTCCGTTTCGCAGCAGGACCTGCTCAGCAGGTTAATGTTGTTCGGAAGCGCGGCCACAGTGGACGCAGTCTGTCACCTGAACAACTGGGGGCGCTGTTCCATCCCCATCCACGCTCTGCAGGTGTCCCATCCTGAATCTCTCTAAAAAACAGGCTATTTTAATTTAATATTCATTCTTTATCTCTTCTAACGGGGCTATGTGATGTTAAAATAGCTCTTGTTTTGTGTTAAAGGCAGGACTGAAGAACCGTCAGCTGGACACTGTGGATTTCTACCTGAAGAGTAAAGAAAATGTCCTGAGCTCGTCCGATCAACAAACAGCATCCACACTCAGCCTCACAGAAAGTACGTCTGAATTGAAAATGTCTGACTATAATCTCATATTTAAGTTATCAATATATGATTTTTTATGAAGTTTAACAAAGTAAACACACCTTTCATGAACAGTTCTAAGCAAAAGTTTTATTCAGATGTGAAGATGTGCAGTAAAGTAATAATGCTGTCAACAATAAACAATTTAAATGTAGTTTTGTCAGTTTACAAAATGGAAAAGTGAGTGAAGAGAAAAAAAACTTGAATTTTTATAGTGATCCCAGAACAAGGAGTAACTCTGATCCCAACAACATGGAGTCTGACCTGGTTTTGTCTGGGATTACATGGTCTGGTTTAGTCCAGTCTGGTCTGGTTTTGTCTGGGATTACATGGTCTGGTTTAGTCCAGTCTGGTCTGGTTTTGTCTGGGATTACATGGTCTGGTTTAGTCCAGTCTGGTCTGGTTTTGTCTGGGATTACATGGTCTGGTTTAGTCCAGTTTGGTCTGGTTTTTCTATTAAGTTTGGTCTGGTTCTGTCTGGGATTACATGGTCTGGTTTAGTCCAGTTTGGTCTGGTTCTGTCTGGGATTACATGGTCTGGTTTAGTCCAGTCTGGTCTGGTTTTGTCTGGGATTACATGGTCTGGTTTAGTCCAGTCTAGTCCATGCAGTGTTTTAATAAAGTGTCTTGTTTTCTTTGCAGGAGTCCAGCAGCTGTGTCCCGCCTTAGACCTGCTGTGTTCGTCGGTCAAAGACTCCAACAGTGAAGCACAGAGTCGACAGTTTTCAGAACAGCTCCTCAACATCACTCTGAGCTTTATCAACTCTCAGATACGATCCGTGCTCTCCGACGCTCACGGTGAGATTAAACACACCCCAGTATCAATTTCAATTCAATAAGTTATCAAATGCTGCGACATGCACATTTATTTAGTTTACTGTTTGTTTTCTTATAAACAATCAAACAAAAATAATGTCATTGTCTGTAATTGTGGTTTGTAGGAGAAAGAGGATAATGCAGTGACAGGAAAGCAGTGTTTTCTTTCTTTTGTGCTCCATTTATGTCTGTATTTGTGTGTTTTTCTCTTCATTATTTTGATTAAAAAACAAAAATAAAGTAGTGAAAAATCGAAAAGACACTGCCTTTACATTAAACATGTCATTTCTTTTTTCAAACTAAACTAAAGTTGTCTTTTTTTGGCCAACTTTTGTGTAGAATATGACGTTATTAAGTCACAGAAAAGTCACTGAAAGAAAATAAATGATGATAAGTGCAGATAAAACTTGAATCCTGAAGTGTTTTTCCATTTTAGCTTCATCCTTTTCTTCATCAGGCGACGGTGCAGACGTGCAGAGCTGCGTGGAGGTTTTGGACCGATACCTGACTGAGCTCAGGAGCTACATGAGAAGATTCCCCTGGTCTTTAAAGAGCGACTCGTCCAGCACCGGCTCCTCCTCTGGGTCTGGGTCGGGACGAGGGGACAGCGAAGGGGACGAGTGGGATCAGCTGTCCACAGAGGTGACACCTGAACGCAAACTAAATATTAATGTTTTTGCTTTTGAGTCATGAAATGAAAATGAAAAAGGATGATAGAGACGTTATGTAGTCTTCTTTTCATCTCATGAGAACACTTATTTATAGCACATTTTAAAAAGTCACTGCTTTCCAAACTGGCTTAATAATAGACTATAATAATAAATAAAGAATAGTAAATAAGCCAAATAAAAACAACATACTAAGACATATGTTTTAGCTAAAAAGTAAAATCAATCAATAAACGAAAGCAACTAAAAACAATAAATAAACAATAAAAATGGCCATCTCAGTTTGTATTACAGGAGGTTATTTATTTATTTAACTATTATTTGCGACACCGACACAAATTAAACGCACAAAAGCACTTTAAACATGGAGAAATAACGTCAAAATCTCACACTTTGTTAAAAATCTGTGAGAAAAGGCGAGTTTTTAGAAATTATTTTAAAATTACGACTGGATCTGTGTAATCTCTCAAAGCAGCTTATTCCAGATATTTACAGAACTGAAAACTCTGAAAACTGTTTGTTGCTTTTCCATTAACTTTGAGACAGATTATCAGAACTATTTGCTGCTCTATGTATTTAGTATTTTATAACATTTAGTTTGTTTATTATGAAGTTTAATGCTTGGCGAGAAAAGTTATATTTTTACAGAAGCAAATATTTTGAGATTAAATTGTAAATGTTACGTAGTGTTATTGTGTTTACTGTTTGTGTATTTTTACAGGAAGTGGTGCGCGCGTCCATCCTGACCAATCAGGTTCCTCGAGCCCAGGCCGTGCTGAGGAGGCGGGGCCTGGAGCAGCACAGACTGTCCCGTCTGAGGATGGAGGGTCTACGTCAGGTTCACTCCTGCCTCCAGCGACGAGACCTGGACACGGCCAACACGCTGCTCACGAACATGGTCAGAACGCCATTTTATTACAATACATTATAATACACTGCATTACAATACATTACAATACATTACAATACATTATAATACATTACAATACATTACACAAAATAAATAAGTTCAAAAATGTATTGGAAATAAAACAAAGCTTGCAGATAACTACAAAAACACACACATTTATTATTATTTGTTATTGTTTTCATTTCTTTTGTTTGTGTTACTGATAAAGTAAGTGTAAGAATGTTAGCAATTAATAAAAAAAAAATACAAATCAAAATAAATAAAGGAATACGATCCTGCTGTTATTTAAGTACATCTAAATAAAAGAGGTTTAATTAGTGTCAAATAAAGAGATAACAAAGAAAACGTCGAAAAAATAGAGTTGCCATTCACGTTTTCTTAAAAATTCAAGACTGTGTTGTCTAGTTTATTGTTATATATACAATATTATGTTGATTTTTAAAAGAACATTCAGAAATTATTTATCTATCGTTATGAATTTTACGTTTTTTCATACTTTTTTAATAATGATTCAGTTGCAGTGGGTCTGATTAAGAGGTAAACAAAAATGTAACTAATTATATTGTCATATTGTTTATTTAACAGAAATAAAGCCAAAAAATGTCAGTATCCCTCAGATTAATTGCTTATAGATCCACCTTCAGCAATAATAACATCTTCCTGTGTGACTTTTTCATCTTTTTCCAGCGTTTTGAAGTAATTTTGTGCCTATTCTTCCTCACAACATCTCAAATTTTAATAAACTCTTTATTCTTGTGGTGTATTGTGTTTATAGTTGCATGAAGTATGACTACAATGGTGTCTGTTCCCAGGGTTTCAGCGTGAAAAAGCAGCTCCACAGTATCTGCCAATACACCGACGACAAAGAGCTGCGAGAGTTTGTGGTGAGTCAGACGTTGTTCGCTTAAAAACAACTCGGAGCGATTTGACGCCTAATTTACATGAAAAAAGCATTTGGAAAAGAGGCCCATCACTCACTGCACGAATCTGGAGCTCTTCTTTCATACATTATGCAGTTATTGTCTTTCAAACACAGACACGGACATACATTCTGTCGGAAAATAAAAGGTAAATGTGACGTTCAGAATGAGTGGATCCAAATGAGGCTGTCACTGTTGCATAAACCCACGACACACCTGCCACTTTAGGTAGAAGTTTTAGTTTAGAAGTGCTTTTATTGTTTATTTTGCTAAGTTTGAGGTAAAAACAAGTATTGAGCTGAATTTGTAGTGTCACAGCTCCATCTAGTGGTATAAACGTATACAGCAGGCTTCCCAGGACTGCACTTTCCGAGTCACGTGAGCCTAGTTTCCAGTTTTTCCAGTTTTTATTTTATATTAAATGAACAAAAAGTGTATCGTACTGTTACACTTTGGCCCCTGGTCTAAAAGAATGTGGTCCATTTTCCAAAAGGTGGAGCTAAAAGATAAATAATAGTGATAAATAATCCTTTCTCAAACAAAAATAAGAAGGAAAAGTAAAAACATGAATCACTTTTCATTTCGCGTCGTCCCATTAGAGGTGACTGGAGACTATCCCAGCAGCTTTGGGCCTGAGACAATGATTATTTAGTCGCAGGGCTAACATTTAGAGACAGACACTGACCATTCACTCTCACTTTCATCTAGGGGCTCTTTAGATTTTGTGTTTGGATGATGAGAGGAAGGCGGACGGGAAAGGAGTTGGGCGTCTGGGGTTTGAACTCACGACCTTCTCGATGTGAAGAAAGAGTAATAACAATTCTGCCAAAAAACACAAAACAACTTGCAAAATTTTATAGCCTCTTCTTTCCAAAAACGAAGCTAGCTTTTATTTGCAGCAGTTTCCGGTTCAGCGTCGTACGGCTCTTTTGTCGTGAATTAAACATTTAAACAAGTAGAAATTTTGACATTTAACAACAAGTTTATAAATTATTGGAAATAGAAATAGAAAATAGTCTGTTTACTGCAGTTGTGTGGCTCAAACGTCGCTCTAGACACAGAAAAATAGAAACATGAGCCTCTTAAGAGTTACCTGTACAACACTCCTGATGTCTCATTACTAAAGACCACGATACTGTCGATACATTAATACAAATAGAGCTTTTCGACTTGATTTTTCAGGTAAAAGAGCTTTCGAGGAGAAGTTATTTCACTGAAAAGGAGGCGCAGAGTGTCTCTTTTATCAGAGAAATGGAGAAGTTGGGTTCTCTTCCCGTCGTTCAGCGTCCATTAAAGACACAAACACCGAGGTAAACACTTCTATTTCTATTCGGCAGGGTTTCCACAGATGTTTACAATGAATGAAAATGAATAAATGTTCTTATTTTGTTAAGATGTTCGGACAAAGCTCAAATCAAAGTTGAAAAATATGAAAATACTGTATGATACTTTTCAAATCCTTGTTAAATCCTTATTACAATGTTCTTTTTTCTTTAGTTAAAACAAAAAAGACACACACAGGTTTGAATTTGCCATTGTTTTGATTCATCCTGACATTTTCCATGGAGCCATCTTGGTTTTATTACTGACTTGTTTTGGTGGAGCTTGTTTTTGTGCCTAACAGTGCTTTATATTCAGTAAAAAGTTCCAAAAATGGGGTTAAAACGAGTACAAGAAGCTTTACTACCTCTGTTTACTGAATATTAGTGTTTTTTTTTGCCGTTTTTCAGGGCTCTCCGAATGGTCCACACTGAGGAAACTGATGAAAACCTTCTAAAAGAGCTGGTGGTGCAGAGAGAGTCCGAAGAGCCGGGTCTGTGGGTGAACGTGAGGCTGGACTGGGTCAAAAACTGGGACCAGAGCAGCCGGACCACCGTCCTACTGTCCCGACGGAAGCACACAGGTAAAACCCACTCAGTTTCATCATCGAGAGGAATCTGATTGGGTCAAACTCCGCAGATTCAGACGCTCTAAGCTCGTATTTTGTTATTCACTGAGCAACATTTTCTCATTCTGGAAAACCTTGTCTGCAGTTAAATATATAAATTGATAAATAAATCATGGATTGAAATGGATTGTGTGAGTGTTATGAAGGTTATTAATGATGAGTTATGATGGTGCATTAAAAAAAAACTAAACTTTGCATAATTGACATGCTTTTGAACACAAAAGGAGAAAGTTTTACTATTCAAAGTTCATGGGTTAGAGTTGGTTTAAATAGTGTTATCCATTAAAGAAGGATAACATTTGAACATTCCTCCAAATGAAAAGAAATGTTCCAGTATTTGTGTAAGTTTTTAAAAGGCTAATCACAAAAATATGTCAGAAAGAGATTGTTTGAGGATGGTTCGTGTATTTGGAGCAATGTTTTGTGAAGGATTTTGAATTTTTAACATTGAAAAATAACAAATACCTTTTCCTGGAATAATATTAAGCCATAACAAGGGCAGAAAAAACTTTTATAGCTTTGAATAAACCAAAGACTAAACCAAATCAAGACTAAGACCAAGTACCAGGCAACAATTAGAAAATCCTAACACAACAAGTCCAAACTAGAAGGATTTATTTTTATTAAAGCAGCAATGTCAGTTCAACCCCAAACCATTACAATAACAGCATTATATTCATTTTGGACAAGGTTATTATTTAAAACAACAATAGTTATTTAAGGAAACTAACAGCCCTTTGAATTTTTCCTTTTAAAAAACACTGGACTGAACGACCAATCACAGAGCCCCAAGTGAAACAACAGTGATTTTATTAAATACACAAAGCAAATCTGAAGAGAAATGAATTTGATATTTCAATTTGAACAGGTTTTAGTTTGATTTGAGCAGGTTTTAGTTGGATTTTAGATGGTTTAAATTGGATTTGAGCAGGTTTTAGTTGAATTTGAACAGGTTTTAGTTGGATTTAAACAAGTATTAGTTGGATTTGAGCAGGTTTTAGTTGGATTTGAGCAGGTTTTAGTTGGATTTGAGCAGGTTTTAGTTGGATTTGAGCAGGTTTTAGTTGGATTTGAGCAGATTTTATTTGGATTCGAGCAGGTTTTAGTTGGATTTTAGATGGTTTAAATTGGATTTGAGCAGGTTTTAGTTGAATTTGAACAGGTTTTAGTTGGATTTAAACAAGTATTAGTTGGATTTGAGCAGGTTTTAGTTGGATTTGAGCAGGTTTTAGTTGGATTTGAGCAGATTTTATTTGGATTTGAGCAGGTTTTAGTTGGATTTTAGATGGTTTAAATTGGATTTGAGCAGGTTTTAGTTGGATTTAAACAAGTATTAGTTGGATTTAAACAAGTATTAGTTGGATTTAAACAGGTTTTAGTTGGATTTAAACAAGTATTAGTTGGATTTGAACAGGTTTTAGTCGGATTTGAGTATGTTTTAACGGGATTTGAACAGGTTTAGTTTAATTTGAGCAGGTTTTAATTGAGTTTTGAGCAGATTTTAGTTACAGTTATAGTTACATTTTCCTTTTAATTCTACATTAATGACAGGATATTTATTAAACATAGTTAACGATCCCATCTGAGTTTCACCTCTTGATTTGTCAAAAGTCACATAGTGTTGCTTTAACTGAAATAAAATGAGTACAAGACAAGACCAATTCCGACAGCTCTATTTTTTAGATTAAAAACTGTCTTTCCTCTTTTTTAACATCACTCTGTGGTCGTTGAACGGTCAGAGGTGAGTTCCTGTGAGCCGTCGGTGTTGTGGCGGTACCTGACCTCGCTCCACGACCGGCAGCGTGTGGTGGAGTGGATCCAGAGCGCCGACACGTCTGGCGCCCCCCGGTGGCCGGAGTTAACCCCGGAGCTGGTCAACGACAGCACGGCCTGCAGCGGCTTCATGAGAGAAGACTTACTGGATCTACTGTCCAGGTGCGACATATAACAGCTGTACATTTTACACCGTAACACCGTCAGATCAGGGCTTTCGTTTTATACAAATATGCATCAGTTTGCACCAAAACGATAGCTTTATTTTGAACTGATCTGTGGAAGTATTTTAATTCCAAATAATAAAATGTGCACACAGATAACAGAGTCCGTATACAACAAGCTGGAATTGAACCTGGGTCACTCAAGTATGTGGTATACGCTCCAAAAACTACTTTTAAATAAAATATCTGTATTAGCACATATACATTTGACTGATTTGGCTAAAAACAACACAATAAATGATTTTACGTTGAAAAGTAATGCTTAAAATGGTTTTAAATTAAATATACAAATAGGTTTTTAGTATATTTTCTCTTTTAACTCCAATTTAAAGCATCTATTTTGTGCCCTATGCCCACTTTTTTGTTCATTACCTGTTTTTTTACTGTTTCATTTAGTTTTTCAGTGTAATTACCTAAAGCTTATTGTAATATTGTATTGTAATTGTCTTTATAATTAAGGATTTGAATAGATTTTAGCAGGATTTTGTCCAATCACAGCTCACTTCAGGTAAAAAGGAGCGCTCCCATTGGTCGACACTGATGTCAACAACAAAGGAACAAGGAAATAAACCAAGGAAATGGGTTATTCTGTTGAAAATACGTCTTTTTTTACAGAGAAACAGCTCAAAAAAGATAAAAATAGAGAAACAAGCAGCAAATTAAACATGGATAAATGTTGGCAAAGCTCTTAACTTTGATTTAATTTAACGTATTAGTGTTTTGTGGTGAAAAATTGGTACAGTTTTACATTTTTTTTAAATAAAAGAAGCATGAAAGGTTACAAAATTGGGTTCTGTAGCTTTAATTAAATGATCAATATCCAAACCTACCAGAAAACTATGAGGCAATAAAATGAAAATAATAATAAATTTGATTGATTGATTGATCGTGTGTGTTTTCTCAGGAGACACGTGTTCATCCCGGACGAGTTGTCAGATTTCGAGCGTCTCTTGTGGCGTCTGGCTCAAGGAGGAGGAGTCATGTCCCAGTCTGCTCCGGTTCCTCTGCACCGTTCTCCTCACGGTCTGGACTTTCACAGCCTCTTCATCAGCTTCTGCCTCGAGCACGGCCTCAAATATCTGCTCTACACTTACCTCCAGCACTACAGGTCGGTCTGTACAGGGTTTAGTTGGATTTGAACAGGTTTTAGTTGGATTTGAACAGGTTTTACTTGGATTTGAGCAGGTTTTAGTTGGATTTGAGCAGGTTTTAGTTAGATTTCAACAGGTTTTCGTTTAATTTAAACAGGTTTTAGTTTAATTTAAACAGGTTTTAGTTTAATTTAAACAGGTTTCAGTTTAATTTGAGCAGGTTTTAGTTGGATTTGAGCAGGTTTTAGTTGAATTTGAGCAGGTTTTAGTTGAATTTGAGCAGGTTTTAGTTGAATTTGAGCAGCTTTTAGTTGAATTTGAGCAGGTTTTAGTTAGATTTGAACAGGATTTAGTTTAATTTAAACAGGTTTTAGTTGAATTTGAACAGGTTTTAGTTTTTAATTTGAACTAGTTTTAGTTGAGTTTATGCGGGTTTTAGTTAGATTTTAACACGTTTTAGTTAGATTTAAACAGGTTTTAGTTGAATTAAAGACAGACATAACACAAGACAAAATGCAGTTCTTAAGTGTTGATTTTGTATATTAAGGGAAAAAAGCTTTACAAACCTACCTAGCCCTTAATAAATTAAAATACAATTACATTTTGTGTTTTTGTGTTTGTCTAATGTTTGTTCGATCCCCAGAGCAGGGCTTTTCTGTGGAGTTTACATGTTGTCCCCATGTTCTCCACTAAAAACAGAATACAGAAACGATTTGTGATCTTAGTAGGACTTTCCTGGTTAAATAAAGGTAAAAAAAATAATTAATAAATACATTTACTAAATTAAAAGTGTGGGAACCCTGGTGCCTTCAGTTCTTAGCTCTTGTAAAACTCTCTTAAATATTAAAATATGGTAATTGTTGATTAAAATTAAGTCTTCAGCCATCGTTCATCCTCATAATCCTGAGAGTTTACATTTATTAACAAGGTTTTAACAAGTTACACCATCAGCTTTGAATAGTAATGACTCAACACAGTGACTCTGAACTTTTTAACATTGTTTTAGAAGTGTACATTTTATCTTTTGTTCAGGTTGACTCCTAGAAACTGCCCTCTTTTGTCCGATCAGAGTTTATTTGTGACCTACCCTTGGTTTGAGATGCTCATCAAGATCCAGGAGATCAGCAGAGACCTGACAGGTATCATCTCCACAATAGTCTACAATAGTCCCCTGTTATTTCATCCTCATACATCTGTGTTTGGTCCCAGATCCCGGGCTGGTGTTTCAGGCCTGTTTGACCAGTGCTCAGGTGTTGTTACCTGGCAGCCAGGCGTCCCTCAACAGTCTGCTTTTGGAGGGACACAGTCTGCTCGCTCTGGCCGCCATTATGTTCGCTCCCGGAGGAATCGACCAGGTGAACAAACACTGGACTGAACGACCAGTCACAGAGCCTCAAGTGAAACAACAGTGATTTTATTAAATACACAGAGAAAATCTGAAGAGAAATGAATTTGATATTTGAATTTGAACAGGTTTTAGTTGGATTTGAGCAGGATTTAGTTGGATTTGAGCATGTTTTAGTTGGAATTGAGCAGGTTTTAGTTGGATTTGACTAAGTTTTAGTTGGATTTGAGCAGGTTTTAGTTGGATTTGAGCATGTTTTAGTTGGATTTGACTAAGTTTTTGTTGAATGAAAACACAGACATGGTCAAAAAAAGAAAAATGCATGACTTGAACTGGTTTTAGTTGGATTTGAACAGCTTTTAGTTGGATTTGAGCAGGTTTTAGTTGGAATTGAGCAGGTTTTAGGTTTTAGTTGGATTTGAACAGGTTTTAGATGGATTTGACTAAGTTTTGTTGAATGAAAACATAGACATGGTCAAAAAAAGAAAAATGCATGACTTGAACTGGTTTTAATTGGATTTGAACTGTTTTTAATTGGATTTGAGCAGGTTTTAGTTTGATTTGAAAAGGTTTTAGTTGGATTTGAGCAGGTTTAGTTGAATTTGAGCAGATTTTAGTTACATTCAAACAGGTTTTAGTTGGATTTGAACAGGTTTTGTTACATTCAAACAGGTTTTAGTTGGATTATAGCAGGTTTAAATTGGATTGGAACAGGTTTTAGTTGGATCTGAACAGGTTTAAGTTAAATAAAAAAGAAGAATGCATCATGTCTGAGTGAGTAAACAGGGACTTTTAGCTTTAGATTTTTTGATTTTGTAGAAGCTTGACATATTACAAAAAACTGTTTTGTATTGATACCTTATAGAGTTACTTATAAACTTTTTGGTCGTGTATTTTTTGATCCAATTGTAATGGTCATTGCTTATTCCAATGTTAATGAGAACGGGACAATGGACAGGGCTGGATTTAAAGTTCAAAACACAGGATATGGGACAAATTCATGGTTATTTTGGTCTTGATTTACGTTATAAAAATACATTTGTTTGAAAAATGAAACGTATTAAATGACGAAAACAGGCTGAAGCAAAGAGTGTTGTGGTCAGGTCCTGGTTGAAGGTGAGAAGCCGGGTCGGTCCCAGAGGACGGTGGACCCTCAGCTCCTGAAGATGGCTCTGGCCCCTCATCCCAAACTGAAGTCTGCCCTGTTCCCGTCGGGACCCCGAGGGAACCACCAGCCGTCCGATGTGTCTCTTTACCACCTCCTGCAGGTAAACCCACCCCTAAATCACTCTTTTGTTGTTGTTTTTATTAAAGTACATCCATAGTTTTCTGTTCACAGTAAATATCCTCATGCGTTTTACTGTAGCTCTGTTGTTAAAGTGTCGATAATCTAAAAACAAATCAAATTTCAAAGCCAGGTTTGTGTATTTTCCAGTCTCTTCATCCGTTGGATCCGTCCAAACTGTTCAGTTGGCAGACGGCAAACACTCTGAGCTCCACCGGTAACGTCCCAGACTCATCTATTAATGTTTATCAAGGCTTTTGTGGCAGATGTGCCTTAAATTAAAACAGACTGCAAAACTTATCACATTTGTTTTAAGGGGATAACATATTAACTAGGTTTTATGGTCACCTTTGATTAATGTTAGTGTCTACACCGGGGCTGTCTGTTTTAGTTGGATTTGAACAGCTTTTATTTGGCTTTAAACAGCTTTCAATTGGATTTTAACAGGTTTTAGTTGGATTTGAACAGCTTTTAATTGGATGTTAACAGGTTTTAGTTGGATTTGAACAGCTTTTAATTGGATTTTAACAGGTTTTAGTTGGATTTGAACAGCTTTTAATTGGATTTTAACAGGTTTTAGTTGGATTTGAACAGCTTTTAATTGGATTTTAACAGGTTTTAGTTGGATTTGAACAGCTTTTAGTTGGATTTTAACACATTTTAGTTGGATTTGAACAGCATTTAGTTGAATTTGAACAGGTTTTAGTTGGATTTGAACAGCTCTAGTTGGATTTGAACACGTTTTAGTTGGATTTTAACAGGTTTTATCTAAATTTGAACAGCATTTAGTTGGATTTGAACAGCTTTTAGTTAGATTTGAACAGCTTTTATTTGGGTTTTAACAGGTTTGGATCAGTTTGAGCAGGTACATATAATTCAAATAAATACATTTTCAGTGATAAAACCAATATCTCTCGATGCCAGTATCAAAAGGTTTTAATAAAATAACAAAGCCAGTACGCCTTAGCTCAGAACCACTGTAAAAAATGTTCCTCGTGGGAAACTACATAAAGCCTGCAACAAATTTAAATAAAAAACTTGCTCTACTGACGTGTGGAAACAAGAGAAATTGCGTTTTGAACCGGCTAAACCCTGAATAAGCCGTGTTTTTTCTTCCTTCGCAGAAACCTCGGAGCTCCCTCACTTCTCCAGCCCTCACTTGGTCAGTAAGTTCTCTCTGGTGGAGAACCTGGACTACCTTTACTACCTCCGTCACGGCCGACCCTCCTTCGCTTACGCCACGTTCCTCGTCCAACAGTTGAGCGGCTGCGGTGACGTCAAGCTGCTGTGAGTGCAACGTTAACACTTCAGTAGCGTCTCTAATAGAGTTTTTCTTTCACTCGGTAGTTTTGTTTTTCTCTGTCGATGTTTCAGTCTGCAGCAGGCCACGCAGCAGGTTTACCGTCTGGCCCTGCGCTCCTTTAACCTGCCGTCTGTCTGCTCTGCGGCCGTCTGCTTCTGTGAGCTGCTGGGAATCTGCAGCCTCCAGCTCAGAGTGGACATCAGAGCCATGAACGCTATACTTCAACACTGGAGCCAGCAGGACTCACCCGTCAGCCCCTCACAGCATCTGCACACTCTGGGTAGAATATACACACACTGAGTATTAATAATCATGTTTATTTATATTTATTAATAATATTTAGTTGAATTTGAACAGGTTTTAGTTGGATTTGAACAGGTTTTAGTTGGATTTGAACAGGTTTTAGTTGGATTTGAACAGCATTTAGTTGCATTTGAACAGGTTTTAGTTGGATTTGAACAGCTCTAGTTGGATTTGAACAGGTTTTAGTTCTTTTTAACAGGTTTTAGTTGGATTTGAACAGGTTTTCGTTGTATTTAAACAGGTTTTAGTTGGATTTGAACAGGTTTTAGTTGAATTTGAACAGGTTTTAGTTGAATTTGAACAGGTTTTAGTTGTATTTGAACAGGTTTTAGTTGTATTTTAACAGGTTTTAGTTGGATTTTAACAGGTTTAATCTGAATTTGAACAGGTTTTAGTTGGATTTGAACAGGTTTTAGTTGAATTTGAACAGGTTTTAGTTGAATTTGAACAGGTTTTAGTTGGATTTGAACAGGTTTTAGTTGAATTTGAACAGGTTTTAGTTGAATTTGAACAGGTTTTAGTTGGATTTGAACAGGTTTTAGTTGAATTTTAACAGGTTTAATCTGAATTTGAACAGGTTTTAGTTGGATTTTAACAGGTTTAATCTGAATTTGAACAGGTTTTAGTTGGATTTGAACAGGTTTTAGTTGGATTTGAACAGGTTTTAGTTGGATTTGAGCAGGAGTATTAATAATAACTCATTTAGGAACTGTTATGAATGGGATTGTGCTGAGTTATTAAAGGCAAAGGTGATTAGTTGATTGACAAATAGTGAGTCTAGATGGTGAAGAAATTGTGGAGAACTTTAAGAATTTTGAGGTTGATCAGGTAAAAGAGTTAAAAACATACATACTTTTAGCCAAAATTAATTTCTTTGTGTTACTTTTTCATGTGACAAATCATCTTCAAACAGAAAACACATTTTATTTCAGTTTTTTGTTTTCAATTTCAAATAACCGATCAAAGTTTTCATTTAAGAAAGAAAAAAACAAGAAAAAGATATTTAATGGTGAACGCAAAGTTATGTATGTATTGATTTATTCAACTATATATTTTTGATTGAAAGTCTGCCCCCTAGTGGCAACTTTGAAGAGCAAATTTAGTTGATGACCCCTGATCTAAACAGTCACTATCAAATACAACACAAAAGTAATAATAATAGTAAACGTTTTTTGCCAGAAAGTGTGCTAACTTAAGTATATAATATTATACAGAAAATAATGAGGATGTATATTATATTATAAATGAGTAACTATCAATCTAAAAGAATGTTTCTATTTGAAATATAAATCATCAGAACATGGGACACTGTGGCTAACTTTGTATTTTATTGAATGTTTTGTATTTTAACCAAAAATAATGATTCCAAATATTTCTCCATCAGGAAATGTTTTTAAAGCTAATCTCTATCAGTGGCGTCTGTAATGATTCATAAATCCCTCAGAAGTAGGCTTTATTGTGAAGTAGTGCCACTTTTTTAACATATATTTGTTTTAAAAGTGTCTAAAGGTGTGAAGCTGGTGGAGGCGGAGCCTGGAGCAGCCGAGGAGCTGATTGGTCACTTAGAGGCAGCAGTGAGTGACGGTCTGGAGCAGAAAGGAGTCGGCAGGTGAGCCCTACAGGTGTATTTACACATTAGGTGATATCAGGAGGTGGCATTTGTTCAAAAATAAGTATAAAAAGTGTAACCAGATGCTTCGTGATGCTTTGTTAAAGGAGGAGGAAGTCTGGTCTGTTTTGAAGCTGTTGTCTTTTCGTCGTCAGGTCGTCGTACGAGGCTGCTCTGGAGTGGGCCTTACCTGTTCAGTTCTGTCAGCTCCACAGTTTGAGGCTCAGCTCTGTTTTCCCGTCACACTGCGCCCAAGACGGACACTTCATCCACTTCCTGTTGTTCGTCCAACTGCACAACTTCCCACCGCAGCAGGTTTGGATTCATTTCACCTTAAAGCACCGCTAAGAAACTTTTGAGGCTGTAGAGAATGATCCTGGAGCGTTTTAAACGTCTTTAGAGTTAATATTTTATAACATCAAGTACGGCTATGCAGTTAATCGAATTTTAATTTTCAATTTTGTTTCAAAACCTATAAAATCAAGAAAAAAACGATTATTTAGTCACATTCTGTTTTGCAGGTTATCTTGAAAATGTTGAACACTTGTTTAAGTCAGTTTGTTACGGCACAAACATGAGCACATTTACTTTGGATAATTGTTTTAATAGTTATTTGTATTTTATTTACTACTTGTTTTTATTTATTACTTGAGATTGTGGAAGTGCACTACATTGTTGAGCTTATTATTATTTCTGTTTATTTTTTAAGCTGTTTATTTATGAATATATTATTTATTTTAAGGAGAATTCACTGTTTTTTTAAATAAATTCAACATATTTTTAAGTCAATGAGTAATCGTGTAAAATAATCGTGATTTCAATAATGACTAAAATAATTGTGATTATGATTTTTTCCATACTCGAACAGCCCTAACATCAAGAAATAATAATAATAAAATAAATAATAATAATAATAATAATAATAATAAATAATAATAATAAAAATTAAACAAATAATAATAATCATAACAATAAAATAAATAATAATAAAACTATTAATAATAAAATAAATAATAATAATAAAATAGCCTTGATTATTTGAGTTTATTTGTCGTTCCAGGTGAGGTCTGTTGTGGCGGAGTTTGGTCCCACCCTCCGGTCCCACCTGAGCCTGGCGTTTCAGGACCTGCAGGTGCACAGTCCCAGATGGGAGCGGGGCGTCCCGGAGCAGCCCAGGGGTTCCTCGGAAGAAGGGGATCCCGTCGGTTCGGAGCACCCCAGGGAACTGTTCCAAGTCCTGCTCCGGAGCCAGAACGAGCCCTCGCCTTCACGCTTTCTCCTGCAGGAGGCGCTGGTGCAACACTGTCCCACTCTGGCCGTCCTGGCAGCGTCTCAACAGGTGAGTTACTCTAAAAGTTTTGTTTATTGCTGTCATCTCAGGCATAAAGGTCCAGGGCGTTAAGTTATTGGACTGAGTGTTTGGTATTCACTGAGACAAGACCAAAGTTTGGAATTATTTAAACTCTGCAGGTTTTAAATTAATAAAGGCACAGGGACAGCCAAAAATGTAGTCATTAATTCAGAAATAATCAGTAATTTAAACGTGAACAAGTTGGAAGAACTTTGCCTAGTCACAAATCAGACCTTTTACACAGGATTTCAACTCTTTTTAATTCTCTTTTTACTATAATTCAGGAACAGTTTTCACTCTAATAATTTAATTACTATGGTTTTGAATGAGCTTAATCCTCCTGTAATAGTTTTTACAGATATATTTACCTCCATATTGTTCAAGAGGTCCATTCATTTTACTTTTTTGACCCTTTTTTGAACCCTGCACAAGTATATAAATATAAAATGTGCCTATAAATGTGTTTTTTACTTGTACTAACTATTACCACTCGTGTTTTTACGCCTGTTATGTCTAAGAATGGTAATACAAGCAGAACTTACAGGGATATTCTGTAACCATGCATATATATTTAATAATTGCCAGTGAGATTTGGCTGAATTTACCTTTTAATTAAGTTGCACAGCCCTGCTTTGCCTTTTAACGCCTTTAATGTTTAATCACAAAGGAAACACAAAGGTCAGCATGAACCACAGCTGCATTTAATCAGAATTATACATATTTATCTCTGTTTTAATCACCCACTGACTATTACATAAACATCCAGGGTTCACAGTTGAAGCCAGAACACGAGCTCCTAGAGTCTCCCTTGTGCCTGTTTTCTACTTATTTGAAACAGGCTTTTGTTATTTCTCAACGGGCATTAATTATTCATTCAAAGCAGCAATAAACACAACAAAAAAACTGGAAAAACAAACCGGCGTCTTTTGTGAGTGCCTTGAGATAACTTTAGGTACTTTGAACCCAGTCACACACATCCTCAAACTAGTTTTCATAATGCTCAAAAGGCGTCAAATAAATAAAACCTACAAATATATTCTTATAATAAACCAGTTGAATTTGCCACAGAGACAAATTAATTCACAGCTTTTATTATTCATGTTGAAAAAAGAGTAAATGCAATAATTAATATTTAAAGGCAATGTCAAAACACCAAACAGGGGGCATTTAGCTGGTTATTAACAAGTTTGGAAATTTGGAAAGCACAAAATAAAATGTGTATTTAAAAGTTGGCAGAGTGAAAACATTTTGGGGGAAAAACTGGCACAAAACCTGAGCCTGTCATGAGTCAGCAATTCAGTACAAAAGCTGATTAAGAGGAATTTTTTATGAATTTGCAAAGCCTCAGAGGGTCAAAACTCAAACTACAGCAGCTTTAGAGGGTCAAAACTACAACTACAGCAGCTTTAGAGGGTCAAAACTACAACTACAGCAGCTTTAGAGGGTCAAAACTACAACTACAGCAGCTTTAGAGGGTCAAAACTACAACTACAGCAGCTTTAGAGGGTCAAAACTACAACTACAGCAGCTTTAGAGGGTCAAAACTACAACTACAGTAGCTTTAGAGGGTCAAAACTACAACTACAACAGCTTTAGAGGGTCAAAACTACAACTACAGCAGCTTTAGAGGGTCAAAACTACAACTACAGCAGCTTTAGAGGGGCAAAACTACAACTACAGTAGCTTTAGAGGGTCAAAACTACAACTACAACAGCTTTAGAGGGTCAAAACTACAACTACAGCAGCTTTAGAGGGTCAAAACTCAAACTACAGCAGCTTTAGAGGGTCAAAACTACAACTACAGCAGCTTTAGAGGGTCAAAACTCAAGCTACAGCAGCTTTAGAGGGTCAAAACTACAACTACAGCAGCTTTAGAGGGTCAAAACTCAAACTACAGCAGCTTTAGAGGGTCAAAACTCAAACTACAGCAGCTTTAGAGAGTCAAAACTCAAACTACAACAGCTTTAGAGGGTCAAAACTCAAACTTCAGTAGCTTTAGAGGGTCAAAACTCAAACTACAGCAGCTTTAGAGGGTCAAAACTCAAACTACAGCAGCTTTAGAGGGTCAAAACTCAAACTACAACAGCTTTAGAGGGTCAAAACTCAAACTACAGCAGCTTTAGAGGGTCAAAACTACAACTACAACAGCTTTAGAGGGTAAAAACTCAAACTACAGTGGCCTCAGATGTGAAAAGTGAAACTAGAGCAGTGTTTTAGGGTCAAAAGTGGCACCCTGAGAGGATCAAAAGTCACTACTACTACAGTACAGTAGCCTCAGAGGGTCAAAACTCAAACTACAACATCACACAATAAACTGTGTACTTAAAGTGAAAACATTTTGAGGGAAATCTGGCACATAACCTGGAAGAACCAGAGCCAGCCATGCCTCAGCAGTTCGGTACAAAAGCTGATTAAGAGGATTTTTTATGAAGTAACTCAAACAAGGAACAATCTTCTAATGAGTTTAAAAACCACTGCTGCGACAAAACGGGGACAAACAATCAGTGGAGAGCTCCAGATTACTGCCAGAGACCCAAGAAAGGTTAGATTTTAGCATCTGAGGTTTCCCAATAGAGTAAGAATAAAGATGAAATGTGTTTTTGAAGAATAAAAAGATGATTTTTTCTGTTTTTGTTGCTGTAGGTGTTTTTACAGACACAACAACAAAAAAAAAACAAGTATGTTCAATGAGAAAGAGATCCCTGGAGCAGTTATGAAACACTTTTTAATTAAGATAAGATGAAAATTATTAGTTTTTATCCATTCATATAGGGTTGGTTGATTGATTATTATATATTTTACACGATTACTCATTGAATTTGGAAATATGTTGGATTTATTGAACAAAACAGTGAATTCTCCTTAAAATAAATAATATATTCACACAAATAAATAAAGAAATTGTGGAAATAGTGGAAAACGAGTAACAAGTAATAAATAAAAACTAGTTTCTAATAGTGTTTTCTCGATTACATTGGTTTTGTGATCGTTGGGAGATGAAATTTAAATTGAAAATTCGATTAATTGCAGAGCCCTTAATTCACAAAAATGAAAAAGAATTAAACCAGTTGTGATTCTGAAATAATGCGTCGATAAACTCAGTAAAAATGAGACAGAGAGCGACCTGTTTTTGTTTTTTTTTTGGAGTTCCAGGGGTCGGAGGGCGTGTGCTGCCTCTGCGTCTGGGTCCTGACCTCCGTGGACGAGGTCACGCTGCAGGACGCCACGGGACACCTCAACGTCGCCCCCCAGCACCACGACTGGACACTGCACGACCTGTCCATCATCTGGAGGACGCTGCTGGGACGGGGCCTGGTCGCGCCGCTGCTCAGAGGCTTCCGGCTGTTTCAGAAGGTAAGGACTACAACAAATGGGAAAATGAAAAAGGATTTAACAGTAATAAAACGCTGATGGGACGAGAACGAGGAGGTACAAGTTAAAGTTTAAGGTTCTGGGGGCGAAATATCTCAGCGTCTCGTTCAAGAGGAAGATGAGGATGGAACTGGAGCTTGTCAAACAGATCTTTAGTGTTTGGAATTCACTGAGACAAGAACAAAATTTGGGAATCAATTGAACTCTGCAGGTTTCAAATTAATGAAGGCACTGGGACTGCCAAAAGTTGAGTCATTAATTCAGAAATAGACGGACGGATTAGACCAGGATTAGTGTGAGATGTTTTTATTTATTGTAATTGTGGTCAGCTTCTCAATTGTTAATTTAGAGCTAATCTGTCCCACTTTTCTTGAACTTGTCACATTTTAAACATGTGCTCATTACCGTCCCGTCTCCTTCAGGACTGTCCTCTGGTGCTGGTTCTCAGGATGTTTGAGTTGTGTTGCGACTACAGGAACTTCTCTGAGGCCAAAGCAAAGCTGCTGGATTTTCAAAAGACCCTCCTCACTGTAAGAAATTATATCTAAATTAAAAGTAAAGCTCATTTCTCATCCATTAACTTCACATCTCACGAATGCAGCTCGATTCTGTGTGTTTTTCCGCCTCAAACGCAGTTGAGAAGCAGTAGCCCGGCGCCCCCTGGTGGCCTCCCGCTGCAGTGGGTGGAGAGCCAGGCCTCGGTGCTGCTCCTGACGATGCTGCAGCGTTGTTCCTCTCAGTACGACCTCCACCGACTGCTCCAGCTGCTCGCAGACGTCGACAAACTCCTCAAATCCAACGGTTCGTGCGTCATTATCTCATTCATGCTGTTCGTATTGTTTTGTCTCTAAACTGAAGAAATCCACACTTTCTTTTGATATTTAATAGGAGCTGCTACTATTTTGACTCAGGGGCCACAAATAAAAGATATTCTTCCCTTAATAATACCTCCAAAAAACTGTTTTCTACCTGGAGCCAAATCAAATGACAATATTTATCAAAATTAAAGGTTACAAAAATCTCATTGTCTTCCTTTTTTCTGTTTTTTTAATGAAATTGCATCAATAACAAACCTTTACTTCAATAACAAAAAGATACTAAAAGTTTAAAGTAATAATTAAAATGATCTTTAATGTTTTACACTCTTAATTTAATAATTTAATTAAATAATATTCCTATTCAAAACACCACACATTTCAAGGATAGCCCAGATTTTTCGACATATTGTTTGTTTATTTAGTTCTTTTTTTAACACAAAAAAAACACTACAAAATCATCGTACATCTTTTTTTTTTTCTAATTTAGAGCAAGTTCACAGCAGAAGAAATACTGTATTATCACACTTTACAAAACCCTTAAATATAAGATCTTTATTTGTTGGTCTGTGACGTCTTTGAAATTGGGTTAAAAACCTAGATTGTGTCGTTGCCATAAAAAAAACAAATTTAAACTCAAAGTGCTGGTCATTATATGTCTTGTTTTGGTGGTATTTTCACACTAACAAAAGCTTTTATCACAGAAGTAGCTTTAAAATCATCTAAAGCCAGTGAAAAAGTGTTTATTTTTTGTTGGTCAGACACATCTAAACTCAAAATGATCCCTATCTATGACACCTTTGCGCTAAAAGTGTACATAAGTCTTATTTTTTGTTCATTTTCCCTCAGGTCCAGACTTCAGGAAGCTGAGTCAGTTGAGTCAGCTGTTACAGGGGTCCGACGTGACCCTCTCTCCTCGACTGCTGCAGTGCACTTCCCCCTCCGACCAGCAGGAGGAGCTCCAGGCCATCGTGGACGCTCTGCAGGCCGGGGGGCGCTACAGCCAGGCCCGACAGGTGTCCCAGCTCGCGGGGCTTCCAGTTCACCGTCTGCTGCTCAGCCAGGTCTGGTCCAGCTCCGAAAAGTCCCCAAAGACATTACAAACCGAGTGTTTAAACAAGAAAAAATGTGTATTATTTATAAAAGAGTGTGTAGGATCTTCAGTAACCATAATAATCTCCTCTTTACAAACCTCACCTGGTGTAGAAATGTTAAATTTAAATCCACAGTTTGTGTCACGCCTCGATTCAACCAAAAAAAGAACAAGCAGTGGATGAATTTAGTAAAAACATAAGCAGCTGGTGAGTGGGTTTTACTGAAATACTGCTCTTCAGGCAAAAACAGCTGAACTAAAAGTAAACAAAACAACAAAACACAGGTTGAACTGACAACAAAGTCATATTCAGGTGGGATTTGATGTAAAACTATTCTATTACAAATAAAACTTCATAAAAACAGAAGAGAATACTTATGTCCAGCCGTAAAACACTTGAATGAATGGTTTCAAACACACACTGAACATTAATTTATGCTTTTTATGCTTCCTTCTGTGTCTGTTTTAAGTCTTCAAAATATACACGCGTCAGAGTTGGAGCCACGTCTAGTTTGACTTTTATGAATCTGTTTATCGGCTTTAAACTTCATGATATACCTTTATTTTTCATCTGTGTTTTCGTGCAGCTTCAGCAGGAGGTGAACTCACTAAAAAACAAGCGTCAGTGGAAGCGTCTGGAGACTCGGGTCACTTTTTGGAAGAAATGCCACGATCAGCTGCGGGCGGACGGCACGGACCCCGAATCGGCCTCGGAGTTTTTCCTGTCGAAGGCCGGATCCGCGTCCCCCGAGCCTTCTGAGAGAGACGAGGACCGGACCGAGCCGGTGGACCTCCAGGAGAAGTGCTTGCTCCTCGGACTGGCCTCGCGCTGGCTCTCCCAAATCAGCCCCTTTCCCGTTTCCAGATTAGAGGCGCTGGAAAAGGAGCTGTGGGTCAACAAAGTCCGGCAAAAACTCCTGAGCGCCGCCGTCGAGAAGGAGAGCGTGTTCAATCTCCCGCCGACGGTTTCTTCTGAGATGAACTCGTATGAATCGCTCGTGAAAGAGTTCTCCTTCTCCAACGTTTCGGGCCTGAACACAGCGTCTTATCTGAGTTTGGACGGACTTCCCGACAGAGGTGAGTAATGTGGGTTACTTTAAAATAAAAAGGACTCACGCTGAAGTCAAAGTATTCATCTGTTTAATAACTTTAGCAAGAGTTACACAGCATTAAATACAGAATTAACAGTGTTTCACAAATAAAACACATGAAACAGAATAAACATCAATGTATTTTTATGTTTTACCGTAAAGTTTTTACTGTTGGCCGCATAATTACACTTATTATTACATTATTATTACTCACTGTAAACCGTAGTGCCTCATGGGACCGGCTTTTCAATGTATTGTTAAACATTTACTAGATATATTAACACAAAATATACATATTTCATCTTTTTATATTTTGTGGAAGATTCTAGAACATAGTTTTTATAGTTTTGACGGCACTAAAATGTCTAAATTGCAACAAAAATAAGAAAAAGGGGCTTATCATGTTCCTCTTTTGGTGATTGACAGGTGTGAAGCCCCGCCCCTTGAATTAGTAGCTATTGAGAGACTTTGATTGATTGATTCAATTTGATTGAAAACTGCAATCCTCCATCACATGCTTTAAATGGAAATAAAATAAATGTAAATCTAATCTAAAGTCTCAAAAGGAGCAACTGTTTTACCTAATATTTCCTAATTTTCCAAAATAAGAGCGTTCTACTCTCACCTCCAGGTCCCGAGGAGGAGCCCTCTGTAAACACTGATCTGAGTTCAGAGCAGAGGCGCGTCCTGTCGGCTCTGGTGGGACTCTTACTGGACGAGGGCAGTATTCACGAAGCCAGCCGCGTCTGCAGATACTTCTCGTTGTTTCACCGCGACCTGTTGTTGGTGCTTCGCTGCCGAGGCCTGGCTTCGGGAGAAATCAGCCCCGAGTCGATAGAAGAGGCCACAGAGGCAGCTCCGAGGGGCATCTCCAGCTGTGAGTTATGATTAATGTTATAAAGTGATCAAAAACTATGATACAATGAAAAAAAAAACATCTTGTTGAAGGTTTGAAGTTTTAATATCGGGTATAAAAACGTATTAAGTGTAAAGAGCGTAGATTAAGAGGGGTTTTTGTCAAATATTGTAGTATATAATTGACTTTTGCAAAACAATATGTCCCGTAGTTACCATAATATAACACTCTTGTGAAAATAGAAACGTAAAACTCTGAAAAAACCCAGTGAATAGATCCATTTTTAGACTCTTTAGGCAGAAAGGGTCATAACATCTGCACAAACAGGAAAAATAATCAAATATAGAGCCACACAGCACCATGCAATAACAATTATCCTGATTTCAATTTGATAATTATCCTGAAAAGTGATATTTTAATTACTGGACGAGTGAAGAAAGCAACACATTTCCCACATTAATGAAGTTTATCTGCATCTTGAGCTGAAATGTGATATTTGGTTAAACTGTCTCCGTCTGCAGCCGCCTCCCTCAGCAGCCTGTCCTCGTTTGTCATTTTCCCGCCGCTCGAAGACGACGTCTCCGTCCAGCTCCAGAGGATGGTCGACCACTGTCGTCACGGCAACAACTACTGCAAACAAGTGCTGAGCCTGTACCAGCTCTCCAAAGTACAGCAACACTTTACACACTGTACTCACAACAATAAATGACATCTGTTGACAGTGTTTGAAGTATTTTCCAGAGAAAGTTCTGATCAAACCAAACAAATCCAAACTGGGTCACTTTAGGTTCATCTGTTGCAGGAAACTGGTTATAAACTTTCTGTTTCGGCTCAGGTTTAAACTCTTAACTAATGGTGACTGGTTGTGGACGTGAAGTGAACAGCCAATAGCATTAAACCTGGAGGAAAAGGGGGCGGGACTTTTTCAAGAAGCAACATAATCACAGCCAAAAACAAGAGAAAGACAAGGTTGATTGTGTAAATACATCATTTTTCATTTTTCAGGCTCACACTGAGGATAAGAACAATTTAAAAAGTCATGGCCTCTACGTATTTCATGATGTTTCACACTAAATGTAAATAATTATTTGTACAGGAAATTTTAAATATGGAAAATAAATCAGTTATAGTGGCAGCAAATAAATTATAAAAACAGCTTTCAAAATAGTAAGTAACATCCTCTTCATTGTTTTTGTGCAAAGTGTAATAAAGTAGTTCCTCTGAACCAAAAGAAAATAAGATGAAACCTTCTCAAAACCAAACCAGCCTGGATCCAGAAAACTCAAGATTACTCAAACTAAACCTGAACGTTCCTTAATCCAAATCTAAACCAAGTCTCTGGATTTGATTTCCAGCTCGAGTCTGTTTTCTGTCTCTGTCCATTAACAGTGGAAAACCAACAGAAAAAAATGAAAATGTTGTTGAAGGTTCACTGCTTTAAGGTTGAAGCAAAATCTCAGTAATTAATTCTTCAAATGCAAATAGTCTTATGTCCATAACAGTAAGTGGAGGGTTTTTGTGTTTTAATTTTCCAGTTTTCATGGCATAATACTTACATACAGCACCAAAAAAAAGCACTAAAAAGCCTGAGAGATTGATCAGCGTTTACTACAGACATGAGAAACAACAAATCCCTGCTAATATTACGTATCACAACTATAATACATGTGTTGTTTGTGCAGGAGCTGCAGTGTTCGTTTGCTCAGGTCTGCTGCGAGGACTCCCTCTCTGTTCTGGAGAAGCTGCTGTTGTCGGAGCAGCCGGAGCGTTTCAGAAAAGCGCAGGCCTTCGTCAAAGCCCAGGGTCTCTCGGCTGAGTCCGTGGCTGAACTGGTGTCTTCTGCCGTGGTCCAGGCTCTGCTCGCGTCGACCCAGGAGCCTCAGCCGGGGCCAGGTCAGAGGGACTCCAGCTGGAACACAGACGGAATTATTAGAGAAATGTTTAGATTCAGGATGTTTTTATTAGGATTATGTTCAGGAAAAGTTTAGTGTTTTGTAAAAGCAGGTCATTGAGATACTTTGGAATACTTTATTTAGTATTGTGCAAAAGTTTTAAGCAGGACTGGATATAAAAAGAAAAGTAAACTATTAAAAGTGTGTTTATTTTTATTGGTTTAAGTGAAAAAAAGAACTAACTCAAATTAATATTTATTCTGACTTTGTCTCAAAACAGCAACAGTTCAGTTCCTCTGTTTCAGTTTGAGAAGGATCTGAGAAGGTTTTGATCAAATATTTAGAGAATCCCAGACAAAACCAGACCAGACTGGACTAAACCAGACCATGTAATCCCAGACAAAACCAGACCAGACTGGACTAAACCAGACCATGTAATCCCAGACAAAACCAGACCAAACTGGACTAAACCAGACCGTGTAATCCCAGACAAAACCAGACCAGACTGGACTAAACCAGACCATGTAATCCCAGACAAAACCAGACCAAACTGGACTAAACCAGACCATGTAATCCCAGACAAAACCGGACTAAACTGGACTAAACCAGACCATGTAATCCCAGACAAAACCAGACCAGACTGGACTAAACCAGACCATGTAATCCCAGACAAAACCAGACCAGACTGGACTAAACCAGACCATGTAATCCCAGACAAAACCAGACCAGACTCCATTCAATATTGAAGTTTTTTGTCTTTTTTTACAAACAACAAAATACTTCAGTATTGCGAGACTAATACAAATAAACATATTTTATAGTTTACTTTTTATTTCCACAACGGCCTAAAACTTTTTCACAGTGCTGTATGTCTGTTAAAAGTCAAAATTTCACTCTAAAACAATAAATAATTTAATCTTTTGGTAGTTTCAGAGTGTGTTTAGTCTGATCTTGGTCTTGTCTCAGACTCAAGCTCATTTTATTTGCTCTTGTCATTGTCTTGAACATAAAATAGAGCTTTCTGGATTTTAAATCTAGTCTGACCTAAACCTAAACTAGTTTCCACATCATTTTTGTGAAAGTAGTACCATTTTTTTTGCATATATTTACATTTCTGTTACGGGACAGAGCTCAAGGCCTTTTTTCTAAACAATGCATCTTTAATGTTTACATCAGAACTTTGTAATAAAATAGAATAGAACAAAAAATAATCATTTGTCTTTGTTTCGTGATCAGAGCGGCAGGTGTTCAGGCCGACAGAGGGACGCGACTCTTTAATGCAGCTCCTGAAACTGTGCGACGACCCAAACCTGGTGGGATCCAAGCTCTTAGAGAGTCTCACTACCGTCCCGCTGAGAGACCTGAGCTGCAGTAAGCCTCACAAACACATCCTGCAGGTTTCAGTGACAGTTCTGGTCCAGTTCACGGCGCGTGGTCTTTGTGTTTTAGTCGTGGAGTTGCTGATCGTGGCCCATGACTGCTTCAGCCTCACCTGTAACATGGAGGGGATCGTCCGGGTGCTGCAGGCGTCCCGTCACCTGAGCCACACCTACCTGGCCCCGGGAGAGCACTACGGCCTCCTGGTAAAACCCTCAGTCTGTCTCTTATTGCACCGGACCGGGAGTCAAACAGTATTCAGAACTGACAACCGTAGCTTTAGCGGTGGGACATATTTAACATTAACTTTAAACTACGGTAAAATATGCAGGATTTTCATTAAAATTTTAATTATTACACAGTAGAAATTCCTTTTTTCGACTCTTATTGATGGATAAATGTGAACACAAACTTCCCACTGTGTGTTTTGTAGCATTTTCCTAAAAACAAAACAGAAAAAACACTTTATTTCACTAATAATCAATAAAAAAGACAGGTTTGTATTCATGCATTTGCCTCGACATTCACCATTTGGATTATACTTTAACCTTTTATATTTTTAATTAAGATTTTCCTTTCCTTTATGTAATTAATTATTTGAATAAACTCGGGTCTTTCTTTTTGTTTCTTACCTCGTTTGTTGTTGAATTAAACACGCTTTACTCTTGATTAGTGTTGATTATGCATTAATCTAAGTCTGTCTGGTAGGTGCGTCTGCTGACAGGGATCCGCCGCTACAACGAGATGACGTACATCTTCGACCTGCTGCATCAAAACCATCGCTTCGAGATGCTCCTGAGGAAGAAAATGGACACCGAAAGAGGACAGGTAGGTGCTTTTTTTACCTCTTCTAATCCTGAATATTAAACTATTTCCTCTTGTTGTCCCTCCCTACGTTTTTATGTTATATTTTTGTTTTCCAGAGCTCGAGTCTGAAGACGGCGCTGTTGGATTATCTGAAGCGCTGTCTTCCCGGCGACAGCGAGAAGCACAACATGGTGGCGCTGTGCTTCAGTATGAGACGAGAGATCGGAGAGAACCACGAAATGGCCGCCAGGACTCAGCTCAAGATGATCGAGTCCCAGGACTGGGGTGAAGCAGCTTTTGACTAATGTTCAGGGTTAAACCAAGTCACGAAGGGGCTTGAAGACGGATATTATTTCATCCGAGCGCGAGGATGATGTGTAAAAATGAAATGTGTAGTCGTTAATGAATGTTTTTTTGTTTGTTCGTGGACAGTTGTGACTCCGGATTTGAAGAGTTTGTTGGTGAAAGTGCTGGGTTTGCTGAAGGACGCTGCAGAAAGCTACTCTAAGGTAAAAAAAAATAAATATAATCCATAACTTTGCATTATACAGAGCCTAATGATGAACTGTTCAGTGAATATGTTACAGACTACACTTTAAATAATGACTGTCTTCTAATCAAATCAATGTATATATTTTTTTACTCTTGTAGTAACCTGGTTGCAGCACTAGATGGCACTATTTGTTTAGGTCAATAATATAAATTTCATAATAACGTTGCATTATACAGAGGCTAAGTCAAGCTCCTTCTAGAAGACTCCATGGGGAATAAATATGTTTTCTAAAAAAAAAAAAGGTGTCCAGCTTGGCACATTTCTATTTTAAAACTTAATTATTGCTATAATCTTTCTTTATCAATTGGCTTTCACCAGTTTTCCAGCTCTAGTCTGTCATTTTTATGTTCATGCACCATTTTTAGAACTTGCCTCACTGTACTTTTGAGACTTTTGAAGACTTTTGAAGACTTTTGAGACTTGGTGCTGTGTCGTGGCAGGACTCGTGCGTTCGTCAGGCCACGCGCTGTGTCCAAACGGCTAAACTGGTGGCTCTACAGCTGCACTTCCTGAATCACGGCTTGGATCTGAAAGTCATCAACCTGCGACCGACGGAGCTCCTGAACGCTGTTGTAGCGCTGCCTCGATGTTACCAGGTTCACTACGGTTTATCTACCTTCTACATCAACTTCAACGCACAAATACTTTAGATTAACACTTATTTAGTTCAAAAGTAGGTTTTAGGAAGTAGTTATAAAACCTCGACTTACTTGCAGCGAAAAGTATGTTGTAAAATCAATCATTTGTGGAAAAAAAACAGTCTTTATGATCCATCTACTGTTTATTCTAAGGGATTGTAATAGATGAGAACCTCTATTCAGGAACAGAAAACCTGCTGGAAAAAGGAGCGCTCTCATTGGTCGACACTTGTCACATGACGTTCCAGGAAGTTTAATAGCTGCAGATAAAGTGTATTTTCAGCTGAATATGTCTTTTAACAGAGAAACAGCTGAAAAAAGAAAAGCATCAACAGAGAAAAGGGAGGCAACGTAAAACACAGATAAATACTGTCAATTCAATCACGTAATGTTTAACGAGGAGGAGATAATTGTCGTCCTGACGCTGAAGTCACAGCTAAGCTAACGCTAAACTCTAAACTTCAGTTTGGTCAAATGGATTAGTATTTTGGAGGAAAAACTGGTCCCTAGGCTGCTTTTGGAGGAGAGTGGAGTCTGAGACAGGGACAAAAAAAGAAAATCAGCGACTAGAGCCTTTAGAGGGCAGTAGCTTGTTTACTTTAATCTTGAATGTCTAAAGTGTGTCGTTGTGTCTCTCTCCAGGTGTTCGTGGTGTCAGAGGCGTACAGCTACAGTCCGGACTGGGCCGAGGTTTTATACCAGAAGGTGGTCCTTAAAGGAGACTTTGTTTATCTGGAAGAGTTTAAACGACACCGAGCACTGACCACATCTCTGTTCGAGGACATTTTCAAAAAGTAAGCGTTTGTCATCAGCACTTCTGCTCCGGTCGATACGATTGTAGTCAACACTAACGAAGGGTGTGTTCACTTTTGTCGTCCACTTCCTTTATTTCGCACCAAAACAGAAAACGATCCATTTAGTTTGGTCCGTCAGCAAAAAAAACAAAACAAAAACATGTCTTTATTAAGAAACACACTGATGGTGTTGTTAGCCCAAATGCTAATAAGACTTGTTACCGTTGCATTTTCTCTTCTCAGTGCTTCACATTTGCCCTTTTCTCATTTTATTTAGTTGGAAAATATTGTTTTGGTTCGTGTTTTTCACTCTTTGGAAAATAAAACGATACGTAATGGGGGTTTTTTTCACCAATTTATGACTCTCTTCCTGTTTGGGCTCGTCTGCTCATCAACTTTAATCGAACTGTCCCAGAGTTCAGTTGGAAGCGCTCTCTGTTTGGTGGCACTGAGGTTCATATGGAGCATTTATTTGCTGATTATTTTGCTGATTTATTTACTTTTTTTAATTTTAAGTCCATTTAAATGTCTTCCAAACCCAATCAAAGTGTTAATTAAACTACTTTAGGCTCCGGTGCTGCCCATAAATTGAAAATCTCATTAATTTATCATTTAATTTTTTAGTTTTGGTTGGTCTCAATTTAAAATCCTTGTAATCCACGTCCTGAGACAAAATGTATTTAACTCCAAGACGACAGCGAGGCCCTAAAAGCATCAGTTCTACCATTATTCCATATTTTTTACTATGTTTTTCATCTGTCTGGCTCTAATTTTCTGATCTAATTTTTCAGATTGGACGGAGCTCCCGGTAACGTCGCCTCCAACGTGAAGCGGCTCCTCACTCACTGCGACGACGTTTACAGCCGCTACAGACTGGCCTATCAGCAGAACCTGTTCGACGTGACCAAAGCGCTGCTGCAGGACAAAAACACGGCCAGTTACCTGAACGACAGACTGGCCAGATGATCTGTCGCCACACTGTGAACTGTCCATGTTACTGAACACACTTTAAATAATGACTGTCTTCTAATCAAATCAGTTTAATTTATGTTTTCACTCTTGTAATAAACAGTTTGCAGCACTAGATGGCACTATTATATCTGATGCTGTTGTGTTGATTTGATGAAGGAACGTAAGTATGAAGGGTTTTTTTTCGTAAACTGTTATTAATTTAATCCAGAGCCTTAATACATGCAAATAAATCAGTCTTTAATTGATGTGCTGTTCCTGTCTGTTCTAGTTTTTTCACTTAGGTTCCTTCCTTGTCTTTTAAAACTTGTAGATAATTAGAACAGGTTTTAGATAGATTTGAACAGGTTTTAGTTGGGTTTGAACAGGTTTTAGTTGGGTTTGAACAGGTTTTAGATAGATTTGAACAGGTTTTAGATGGATTTGAACATGTTTTTGTTGGGTTTGAACATGTTTTTGTTGGGTTTGAACAGGTTTTAGATGGATTTGAACAGGTTTTAGATGGATTAGATCAGGTTTTAGATTGATTTGAACAGTTTTTGTTGGGTTTGAACAGGTTTTAGATGGATTTGAACAGGTTTTAGATGGATTAGATCAGGTTTTAGATTGATTTGAACAGTTTTAGTTGGGTTTGAACAGGTTTTAGTTGGGTTTGAACAGGTTTTAGATGGATTTGAACAGATTTTAGTTGAATTAGAACAGGTTTTAGATGGATTTGAACAGGTTTTAGTTGAATTAGAACATATTTCAGATTGATTTGAACATGTTTTAGATAGATTGGAACAGGTTTTAGGTGGATTTGAACAGGTTTTAGATGGATTTGAGCAGTTTTTTGATGAACCTGTAAGTTCCAGGTGTGGCCTCCATGGATCAAACCTGTTTGTTCCAGTTCCTCAAACTCAGACCAAGACACCTTCTTCTATTGCTCTGGTCCAGTTCTGATGCTCAGAGGTTAGAGGTCACCCTGACTGGTCCAGTTCTGATGCACAGGGGTCAGAGGTCACCCTGACTGCTCCCAAACACAACAAACTGATGTGTATTCTGACTCCTTTCTTTCAGAACCAGCTTTAACTTCTTCATTAATTTAATCAACAGTATCTGGTCTGTTGCATCAGTGACCCCTGACCCTTCACCTATCACCTCTGTTCCTTCCTTGTTCCTCTCCTGATAGATCCTGACCTCTGCAGACCAGGAACACCCTCCAGAGTCAGGTTTTGGAGACGTTCTGACCCAGTCCTTGTTAAACTCACTCAAATCCTGTTTCTAACTCTTCAACTTTGAGACTAAATGTTCACCTGAAGCTGATAAATCCCTCTCACTCACAGATTTGTTTGGTCTAAAAGCTCACTTTCACTTTAAACTCTTGAATTACACTGGTATTAGAATGACTCCTTACTCAAAACTTACCATTTCTTTTGTCTTTTTTCACATTTTCAAAGCTGTTTCAATGTTGTTTATCATTTAATTTGTCTTATGGCTTAAATATTAACATGTCTCTCTGATGCCTCCTGTCGATATCTTCACCGAAAGCCTCAAATAGCGTTTACACTTGAGTCATTCCTATAAAAGACTTTGGCTAGTTCATGTGTGAGTGTCTCCAGGTCCCATAATAACGATGAATAAACCTCTCCTGCTTTTGACTAAAGGGTCTTACTCCATTCAGCCCCAAACCCTTCCAACTTTTCCTTTCAACTTGATGCTTCTCTGGCAGGTGTACAGTTTTCATCTCTGCTTTATGTGCTTTTGTTAAATCTCCCTGAGCTGTTCTGTAGAAGTAAGAATTGCTGAAAGTTGCACAAAGCTGCTCATTAATGCTGCGGGGAGAGCTTTAATAATCCAGGCTCTCTGCGGGAAGAAAGCAGAAAAAGTGCCCTAAAATTGGAGTCGTCTGTCTCCGAGAGTCAGATATGAGCCAATATTACCGCTATGAGTTAACACACAGCATCAGAACGTCCTGAAAGTGGTGCTGAGTGGAAATTAGAGCCTGGATTTATAAAGCTTTGTAACAGTACAGCTGCTACAAAAGACAGGAAAGGTTTGTGATTTATTTTCTATTCAAATTTGGTGCTGCTTCCTCAAAATACAGCGTCGCGTTTTCACAGATTGTGTTGAAAAACTGCAAAACAACGGAAAACAAAAAGAGCAAAGAAGAGTTGAGCCAAATCTGTCAAAACCAATCCATCTAAAACCTGTTCAAATCCAATTAAAACCTAGCGCCAAAATGATCACCTTCTAAATGTATTGAAGGGCTTTACATTTTTACATTTACATAGAAAGAATAAGGACTGGCATCTGTCTGAAAAGGTTTATATAACTTTCTTTTGTCACATTTTTACTTTGCTTTTCAAATATTGTCTGATTGTTTAGAAGCCACTCTGTTAATTTGGTTCTGAGAGAAAACATCCAGATCTAATAACTGAATAAACTCTCAAATAAATCGTCCCCTCGTTCTTTTTTAGCCCATTAGAAAAAGCCTCTCACAATCTCGAAGCTTCGATCGGAGTTGGTTACAGACGAGATCTCCTCCGACCTCGGGTCAAACGTTTGAGACGCTGAGGTGAGAAACTGAGAAGAGAAGCGAGATGTTCGGTGACGGCGGAGACAGGAGACGAGCCACCGACGGATAAACTGTCTCAAACGTTTTACATGAGTTAAAGAAATCAATACGACGCAGCAGCTGTGACTTTAGAGGTGACTCTCTCTGGAACGTTTCAGGAGTTATCAGAACAGAACGTCTAACAAAAGGGAAATAACTATTAAAATGAGTGAATAAACGGTGTAATTAGCAGAAGTTTAATGAAAAATGTAATGAATCCATAACATAAAATGACAAAAATATAAACAAAGACAACTACAAATGTTTAAAACTATGTTGAAGATCATTCTTGAAAATATTTGGAATATTTCAAATAAAACCCTTCTTCTCCTTCTGAGATGTGGTTATCGTTTAAAGAATAAAACCAGTTAAAATCCAGCAAAATCCAAACCAAACCAGATTAAATCCATTTGAAACGAGTGAAAACCACAATTATCACTTAAACCCAGTCAAATTAAGTCTGGATTAACCAGTTTAAATCCATTTAAAACGGTTTAAAGATGGAGTTAAGCCACTTCAAATCTGGTTATAACCAAATCAAATCCATTCAAAACTGGTTCAAGTCCTAATTAAACTATTTAAAACCAAACAAAATCCATTTAGAACAACTTTAAATGTATTCACAGCCTGTTAAAGTCCAGCCAAAATTACTTAAAACCATCTAAATCCAGTTATAACACCTTGAATGTCTTTCTAAACTTGTTAATGTTTTTATTATCATTCATTAACATTTCAGAATCAGAATACGCTTTATTGGCCAGAAATGTAGCACAGACAGGGTTTAGTTTCAGCAGCTGATGTCCCTCTGACAAACTGAACATAGATTTAAACATAAACTTAAATGGAAAAATTACAATATACTATATAGAAATCAAAATATGCTACGTACAATTCAAACAAAAGCTCAGTTGTGCAGTTTATTTATTCATTAGTATGATTTTCTTTTCTTTAATGGATGTAAAATACACAGTGTCGCTTTTCCTCAAACCTCAGATTCAAACCTGGTGTATTTTTCTGATGAAGAGACTGTGGTAAAGACACATTCTGACTCTGAACTCTTCTCTAGTTTCATAAAGATGAATGATTCACAGATAAATGTGTTCTGAGAGCCTCCAGACTCCTCTCTCTCTCTCTTGTTTGTGGCCTCCTTCTCTGTTGTTTGTGGGCGGAGCCTCCAGACTCCTCTCTCATCTCTGTTGTTTGTGGGCGGAGCCTCCAGACTCCTCTCTCTCATCTCTGGTGTTTGTGGGCGGAGCCTCCAGACTCCTCTCTCTCATCTCTGTTGTTTGTGGGCGGAGCCTCCAGACTCCTCTCTCTCTCGTCCTGTTGTTTGTGGGCGGAGCCTCCAGACCCCTCTCTCTCTCGTCCTGTTGTTTGTGGGCGGAGCCTCCAGACTCCTCTCTCTCTCTCGTCCTGTTGTTTGTGGGCGGAGCCTCCAGACTCTCTCTCGTCCTGATGTTTGTGGGCGGAGCCTCCAGACTCCTCTCTCCCTCTCTGATGTTTGTGGGCGGAGCCTCCAGACTCCTCTCTCTCTGTCCTGTTGTTTGTGGGCGGAGCCTCCAGACTCTCTCTCTCTCTTTTTTTTTTTGGGGGCTCTCTCTCATCTCTGTTGTTTGTGGGCGGAGCCTCCAGACTCTCTCTCGTCCTGTTGTTTGTGGGCGGAGCCTCCAGACTCCTCTCTCTCTCGTCCTGTTGTTTGTGGGCGGAGCCTCCAGACCCCTCTCTCTCTCGTCCTGATGTTTGTGGGCGGAGCCTCCAGACTCCTCTCTCTCTCATCCTGTTGTTTGTGGGCGGAGCCTCCAGACTCCTCTCTCTCTCATCTCTGTTGTTTGTGGGCGGAGCCTCCAGACCCCTCTCTCTCATCTCTGTTGTTTGTGGGCGGAGCCTCCAGACTCCTCTCTCTCTCGTCCTGTTGTTTGTGGGCGGAGCCTCCAGACCCCTCTCTCTCTCCTGTTGTTTGTGGCCTGTCTTTTTTCTCGTCCTGTTGTTTGTGGGCGGAGCCTCCAGACTCCTCTCTCTCTCATCTCTGTTGTTTGTGGGCGGAGCCTCCAGACCCCTCTCTCTCATCTCTATTGTTTGTGGGCGGAGCCTCCAGACCCCTCTCTCTCGTCCTGATGTTTGTGGGCGGAGCCTCCAGACTCCTCTCTCTCTCGTCCTGATGTTTGTGGGCGGAGCCTCTAGACCCCTATCTCTCATCTCTGATGTTTGTGGGCGGAGCCTCCAGACCCCTCTCTCTCAGTTCCTCTGCTTCTCTTTCGTTGGTTCCAGAGAGATGTGCTCGGTGATTGTGAGGATGGACGCTGGGATCTTTACGCTGCTCGTCCTGACGCTCTGCTGCCTCCTGCACGGTACCACTCTGCCTTTAGTCTCTACTCTTTACTCATTTATCATTTATCAGACTGTTATTGTGTTAATTCTGCTTCTCTTGTGCATCTGAAGGGACTGAACAGTGAACGGTGTCTCTCCTTATCCTTGATTTTTCATAGAAGAATGGTATTAGAGTGGATTCAATGGAAAAAATGAAGATTTGTGATTTTAAACTTAAATAGCGTTATAGAAAAAGACAGTATGTCAGTGTAAGAGTCACATGTGTTTCTTTCTAAACTCACTTTTAAAATCAAAGCTTACACACATTTTCTATTTGTTACATTGAGCTCTTTATCTTTTTCTGCTTTTGACACATTTTGATGATATATTGAAAACATGACTGGAGTATATTTAAGATTATTATATCAGTATTTTGCCTGTGCCTTCATATTAGATACTGTGTGCTTTTAATGCGACTTAAGGGAAATATAGTGATATTTTCATTTTTCTTGTTGAAATGTGATTCTCTCCATTTCTTTCCTCTGTATTTGAAAAAACACTCATGGATATTTGTACATTTTATCATCCAGACTTCTTTTATCTTTTTTAGACTCTATTTTCAATGTCATTTAATAGATTTTTAATAGTTTTCATGTGAGTATTTATAGTATTATGTCTGGCTACTCTTACTTATTAATAAAATGGAAGAATGGGTGGATGAATGAATGGATAGAAAAATGGATGAAAGAAAGAAAGAAAGAAAGAAAGAATACAGGGATGGAAGATTGAATGGATGGATGAATGAATGGATAGAAGAATGAATGAATGAATGGATAGAAGAAAGAATGAATGAATGAATGGATAGAAGAACTGAAGAAAGAGAGAAAGAGAGAAAGAAAGAAAGAATGAATGGATAGAAGAAAGAATGAATGAATGGATAGAAGAAAGAATGAATGAATGAATGGATAGAAGAAAGAATGAATGAATGGGTAGAAGAATGGATGAATGAATGGGTAGAAGAATGGATGAATGAATGGGTAGAAGAATGGATGAATGAATGGATAGAAGAATGGATGAATGAATGGGTAGAAGAATGGATGAATGAATGGGTAGAAGAATGGATGAATGAATGGGTAGAAGAATGGATGAATGAATGGGTAGAAGAATGGATGAATGAATGGGTAGAAGAATGGATGAATGAATGGATAGAAGAATGGATGAATGAATGGATAGAAGAATGGATGAATGAATGGATGGATAGAAGAACTGAAGAAAGAGAGAAAGAGAGAAAGAAAGAAAGAAAGAAAGAAAGAAAGAAAGAATGAATGGATAGAAGAAAGAATGAATGAATGGATAGAAGAAAGAATGAATGAATGGATAGAAGAAAGAATGAATGAATGGATAGAAGAAAGGATGAATGAATGGGTAGAAGAATGGATGAATGAATGGATAGAAGAATGGATGAATGAAAGAAAGAAAGAAAGAAAGAAAGAAAGAAAGAAAGAAAGAAAGAAAGAAAGAATAAATGGATGAATACAGGGATGGAAGATTGGATGAATGGATGAATGGACTATTCCCCAGATGGACACAACAAAAACACCATTAAAATCCCATTCGTTCCTTCACTTCTTTCTCTTCTTTCTCTCCATTTCGCTGAAGGTTCTCTGCAGGGCGTCCACCAGAGAAGACTCTACAAAGAACTGATGAAGAACTACAACCCTCTGGAGCGACCGGTGAACAACGACTCCCAGAGTCTGACGGTGCGCTTCAGCTTCAGTCTGCTGCAGATCATGGACGTGGTGAGTCTCCACAAACACCAGAGATGATCAGATGTAAGCCTCTGGTGGGGTTTTTAGGTTTTTGTTTGTAAATTTGGCTTTTGAAGATTGAGTTTTGATCCTCTGAGGCTGCTGTAGTTTATGAAATGGAGGTGAAACTAAGACAGAGAGGAATCAAAAATAGGAATCGATTGCATTTGTCATTAATTATATGATCATCGTTGAGAAAATGCTGTAATGATGGAATATTTCTAAAAAAAAATAAGTGTAGAAACCCTGCTTTAGAATCACATCAGTGTGATCTTAGATGTGACATTAAATGCTCAAAACCACTTAAAATCCAACAAAATCCAAACCAAACCAGATTAAATCCATTTGAAACGAGTGAAATTAAGAATGTGACAAATATCTTGCAAATTCATTCGATTTAAACTGTTTGAAGTTGGAGTTAAGCCACTTTAAACCTGACTAAATCTGGTTATAACCAATTAAATCAGTTCAAAACTGGTTCAAGTCTTTGTTAAACTATTTAAAAACATCCAAAACTATTTATAACAACTTTGGATGTATTTACAGCCTGTTAACGTCCTTAAAATCACTTAAAATCCATTTAAATCCCATTACAACCCCTTTCAAATCTGGTTAAAGTCCAACTAAAACTACTTAAAACCCGTCTGAACCCAGTTGTAACCAGTTGCTACCCAAAAAAATGTGAAAAACCTTTGCAGAAGAACCGTGAGACCAAACTAGAGTCAACCTTTACCTCAGATAAACTAAACAGAGCAGAACCCAAACATCAGGACATAAAACTGTGCAGATGATGCTCTCTGATAACTGTCTGTGTGTTTGACTGAGAGCTCAAATACACAATGAAAAATTAACAAACACGTATTAATCTTCTCGGCTAATGTACCGTGTCGTAATGTTCGGCTGCTGCTTCCAACCCGTAATAAATCTTAAGCCTCAGTCATTAATCAGCCTCGTGAGCTGATTTCATTGATGCAAACTGGAAATGTCTCGAGTTTTAAATCCTCAAAAGTCACTAAAGACAAGAAAAAAAAGATGTAGATGTCGATCAAATTCAACACACGGACGATTCTCGACCTTTTCTTTTGTACGAGGCAAAAAACAGGCCATTTTTATTCCGTTTTTTTATTGGAAAAGTATTTCTTAGCTTTAAATATATCTCTTTTAATGCACTTTTCAACCACGATTATTCCTGACATTTAGACGGAGACAGAGTGTTCGGGTTTATGTCTCGATGAAAGGCGTGAATGCTTTAAAGAGTCATTGTATTCAAGCTCTTGTTTTTTATTATTAAGACGTGAGATCACCTTTTAATTCAATATTTTACATCAGAGAGAGTCAGACAGCGTTAGAAAGCTGTTTTCCTCCACAAAATATTAATACGTTACATTAAATCGAAGTTTAAAGCTGACGTGAAACTTTTATCTTTGGAGTTTATCGTTGTAGACTGTAGTGATCCTGTTTAATTTGCTGCCGTTTCTCTATTTTTTATCTTTTTTGAGCTGTTTCTCTGTAAAATAAGACGTATTTCCAACAGAATAACCCATTTCCTTGGTTTATTTCCTTGTTCCTTCGTTGTTGACATCAGTGTCGACCAATGGGAGCGCTCCTTTTTACCTGAAGTGAGCTGTGATTGGACAAAATCCTGCTAAAATCTATTAAAATCCTTCATTATAAAGACTAGATCACATCTTAAGGTGTCATTTTTTCACAGATGATTCCTGTTACAATAAACTTTAGGAGATTACACTGAAAAACTAAATGAAACTGTAAAAAAATCAGGTAAAGGACTTTTTATTATAAAACATTTAGTCAGTCTCAATGTATTTGTGACAGAAATACATAAAATTTCCTGCCTTGGATGTTGGATAAGCATTTAAATTTCTCTTTCCTCTTGTTTTTTCTCAATGCGATGCCTCTCTATTTACAGTCAGGACGGAGCAGGTAGGTGTCTCCTTAAATTTGTCAGGTCGCCTCACCTCAGACCGAGACCGAAGTCTGTGTTTCGTGTCAGATCCAGTCAAAAACAGACAGAATAACAAAAATAACAAAAGAGCACAAGCCGCGTCTCGAACCATCGTCGAGCGGCGCTCATTAACGGTCGACCTCTTGACCTCCCGCTGTCGGGACGGGGCTCGGGCTCAGGGTCAGGGTCTGTCAGGAGCAGCCCGAACTCAGACAGGTTCATCATCAAGAGAAGAGTGAGAGAAGAACTGAGGTCAGGGAAACATGGAAGACAGTGGAGTTTGGATAGTTCTGAAAAATAAAATACATGTTGTTGAACTGATGAGGCTGAACTCAACTGGCTTTTGAAGAGTTTTGATCCTCTGAGGCTGCTGTAGTTTGTGAAATGGAGGTGAAACTAAGACAAGAGGAATAACACCTGAGCCCTGTTCGATAAAAAACAGGAATCAATTGCGTTTGTCATTAATTATATGATCATTGTTGAGAAAATGCTGGAATATTTCTTTAAAAAATGAGTGGAAACCCTGCTTTAGTGTGATCTAATTGATGTTAAATGCTCACTTTTTTACTATTTTCAAGAGTAAAACCACTTAAAATCCAGCAAAATCCAAACCAAACCAGATTAAATCCATTTGAAACGAGTGAAATTAAGAACGTGACACATTCATTCGATTTAAAACTGTTTAAAGTTGGAGTTAAGCCACTTTAAACCTGACTAAATCTGGTTATAACCAAATAAAATCAATTCAAAACTGGTTCAAGTCTTTGTTAAACTATTTAAAAACCATCCAAAACTATCAATAACAACTTTGAATGTATTTACAGCCTGTTAACGTCCTTAAAATCACTTAAAATCCATTTAAATCCCATTACAACCCCTTTAATTTCTTTCAAATCTGTTTAAAGCCCAAATAAAACTACTTAAACCCCGTCTGAACCCAGTTATAACCAGTCATATTCTGTTTGCTTCTTTTAAACTTGTTTGGAGTTTTCAGTTTCCTCCAGTGACCACTCCACACCGCGCTTTACTGTCCTTCCATTAAAATCCTCCACTTGTTGGGTTTGTTTGTCCAGATGCCTTCTTCTTTTTCTCTTTATTTTATTAAAGACTGATAATCTTCCCAAAGTACGATCAGAACCAGTCGATTACATTTGCGGCTTGTTTTTGACATGTTGTCTTAGATATAAAGGCAAAAATTCCAACTCAAAACCCCAATTAACCTTTATTTATAGCACACTTTACCAACACTACTAAACCAATGTGGCGTTCAATGACTCAATAATGCGTTAATTCAACTCTTTAGGGCCTTGATGGTTGTATTTGGGCGTCTGTTCAACAAAACCGTGTGTATTCCTTCATATTTACGGCTCGTACCCCCATTACCTCACAGTTAAACTCCAGAAGGCCGTCGTTTAATCGGCTCGGCTCGCTCCGCTACCTGAGATGGCATTAACCGAGCGGACATTCATCAAACTGACTGTTCGTATTCTGCTCTGCTCTGCCTCCTCTGCCTCCTCTGCGCTGGCCGACTGCCATCTTTAAGACTCGACGGGCTCCTGAATGCAGCCAGACTCGGGCTCATCTACAGCCAGCACACTCTAGATTAGAATAACAATCAGTGTTGCTTTGTTTCAGGACGAGAAGAACCAAGTACTGACCACCAACATCTGGCTGCAGCTGGTGAGTAGTAGATTCAAATGAGTTTTATCTGGATCTTTATGGGATTGTGTTGGGTTTTTTCTCAAAAGTCCTTTAAAAATGTGTTTTTAGTGAGACATCCTCCATCTTTATTCCACAGTCCTGGGTCTAGAACTGGTTTGTCCCAGATCTGTTTTGGTTTAACTCGGACTTTGGTCTTGGTCTAGTCCTTGTTTAGAGTCAGTTTTGATGCTGCTTAAATCCCAGCTCTTTGACTTTAATCATTTAGCACTGTTTTTTTTATGTTTTTTAGGCTTGTGTTTAGTATTGTACGTCTTTTTACTCAATTTATTCTTTTTTTGTTTTGTTTTGTTTTGTTTGTTGTTTTTTTGTTTCTATCAAAATTACGTTTTTGTTTAGTCCTTGTTTGGTCTGGATTTAGTCCTGGTCTAGTCTTGTTTGGTCTGGATGTAGTCCTGGTCTAGTCCTGGGCTTTGTCCTTTGTTTGGTCTGGATTTAGTCCTGGTCTAGCTGGATTTAGTCCTGGTCTAGTCCTTGTTTGGTCTGGATTTAGTCCTGGTCTAGTCCTTGTTTGGTCCAGATTTAGTCCTGGTCTAGTCCTTGTTTGGTCTGGATTTAGTCCTGGTCTAGTCCTGGGCTTGTCCTTTGTTTGGTAGTCCAGATTTAGTCCTGGTCTAGTCCTTGTTTGGTCCAGATTTAGTCCTGGTCTAGTCCTTGTTTGGTCTGGATTTAGTCCTGGTCTAGTCCTTGTTTGGTCCAGATTTAGTCCTGGTCTAGTCCTTGTTTGGTCTGGATTTAGTCCTGGTCTAGTCCTTGTTTGGTCCAGATTTAGTCCTGGTCTAGTCCTTGTTTTGTCCAGATTTAGTCCTGGTCTAGTCCTTGTTTGGTCTGGATTTAGTCCTGGTCTAGTCCTTGTTTGGTTTGGATTTAGTCCTGGTCTAATGCTTGTCCTTGTTTGGTCTGGATTTAGTCCTGGTCTAGTCCTTGTTTGGTCTGGATTTAGTCCTGGTCTAGTCCTTGTTTGGTCCAGATTTAGTCCTGGTCTAGTCCTTGTTTGGTCTGGATTTAGTCCTGGGTTTAGTTCAGATTTATTAAAGTGCTTAGTCTGGATTTAGTCCTTCTTAACAAAATGATTCCTAAAATAACAGAGGCCACATGAGTTCATGATGCATTTAGGGGATCTAGGAAAATTACGGTGCATTCAGGGAGTGTAGGAAATGAGAGTTTTTGTCGATGTCATTTTGTTTATGTCACAAAAAGAACGATTTTTTGTCGAGAACCTTAGAATGACTCAGAAGTATTAGAATATTCCAAGGTTGTGTAAACTTAATAAATTTCATCTCGCGACAAACTTCACGAAGAAAGTGGATCCAAAATGACTTTAATTCAATCCATGACTTTAAATCCTCAGCTCTCTGTAGATGAGGCTCTAAACTGTCTCACTCTGAACTCCCCAAACCACTCTTCATCAAACAAAATGGCCGCCGTGTCGTTTGTGCGAGTTACAGATAGCTCCAAACCGACTGGAAGAAAAATAAACAGAGTAAACGGTGATAATGAAGCGGATCCGAGAGCCGTCCTTCTGCAGCTCGAGTCCCGAGAGGCGCCGCTTCGACCCAGATACGTTTGTCTTTCTGGAGAAAAACTCGATCCAACTGGCACCGAAAACACAGCCTCGGAGTCCCGCCTCCACAAATACTTCTGCTTCGAGCTAAAGCCGTTTAAAACTGACAAACGGCTGTGTTGTCATCCTCTCTGTTGTCTTTTTGTTCAACGACTGAAGCCAGAGTGCTCCCCGGTGACTTTGGAACGGTTTTAACTCATTGAGAAGTGCACAGTTTGAAAAAATAAACTGTTTTCATGTTGCATTTCCTTCAGAAGTGAACTTAAAACCTTTACCTGCTACAAACACATGGGGTTTTATTGTGATTTATAGACTCTTCTAAAAGATTCTTCTTCATTTACAATCACAGAATTAAAGGCACTCAATTACGTTTTAAAAGCAAAAGAAAAGACAAAAGAAGTAGCTTTATAACCTTCAAATATTTCTCCCTCGAGCTGTTTTTTTCAGAGAAGGCCTTCATTTTACAAACCTTACTTTTGGGAAAAAAAGACTTTTATTCAAGTAAAATACAAAATCCTTAAATAATAAAATGAATGATGTGTTAAATATAGTTGGTTCTGGATATACACTACATTATAATAGCAGCAGTAGTAATAATTGTTGTGTACTTTTACTTTTATTTGACTTTATTACAGATTTGGAAACTTTTTTTTAATTTGCATTTGACCTGAATCTATTTGATGTGAAAAGAAATCAACTCAATAATACGAGCTGTTGGTGAATTCGACTAAAAGTTATGCATTTAGTTTTGAGTTTATTTATCCAGTTTATCATTTTAATCATAATTTAATCAAATTTAATGAGATGAAAAACTGGATTAATATTGAGGGCAGTTCTGTTCACAGCAAAAAAAATAAATAAATAAAAGTCTGGCAGTAAATGTTGTAGTTTTAGCGACAACAAAAGTAGTAGATGAGACATTTATATTGTGGATTGGGGATTTTATAAGAGGATATTGTCAAAAAAATGCAGTTTACACCAGAGATAGATACAGTATATAGTCTATAGACAGTAATGGGACTATTGGAGCAGGCCCACAGCAGCATGATTAGGATATTTGTCTAAAAATGTGGAGATTATTGTTCGTCTGCTTCAAATATCTCATTAAAACACAGCTTTTGAGGCATTTTTTGGAGAGAACAGAGTAAACATGAGTCCTTCAAGGGTTATCTGCACCAAACTGAGTGTTTTACCTGCAGCTAAACCTTACTCCTGTTGATTTGGCTTCTTTTTATCGAAATACAGTGCATTATAAAAGTGAGCGAAAGTGAATTAAGCAAATGAATAAAGCCCCGCGTCCTTAATTGAAACGAACAGACAGTCGCTCCCCGAGCCCCAAAGAGAGAACGCTGCTCCAAATGTCAATATGAAGTCTGTTTTTCCTCTGGTGGAGTTTATGAAGAGTGAAACTTCAAAACACTGCAGCATCTCTCTGACATAAACCAACCCACACAGCTCTGTTTCTGTTTCTGGAGCTCGCAGACGTTCGCCTCCGCCTCCGAAAAACACAGAAGAAGAAGAGAGATGCCAGAAGAGATGAAGGTAAAAGTCTAGAGAGGGGCAGACTCCGGGGACGGGGCAACCTTTCCCCGAGAGCGGCGGATTAACACGTCCCTACTTCAGAGTGGGACGGTCCTGAGACGGAGCTAATTACGTTTGGACAGTGGCGTGAAATAGGTTTAGGAAGCTTTCATAATGAATTTGTGCACAATGACACGGCATTGGATTAATTAACTCACTTTAATCAATGAGAGGAAACCTTTAAACACTAAAATACATGTAAAAACAATACATTTTATTTATTATTTATAAGGCTCTTAATATTAGAGCTATTTCCACTGCTTTATTCACATGTTTGTCACTGTTTCTGAGCCGCACACAAATATAATACTGACATAAACAGTGTAGAAAAGTGTTTTCGTACACTGCCTGAACTAAAAATAAAGTCACATCTAGATTCAACAGCAAAAATTCATGCAACTCTGGACGAGAACAACTTTTATTTCCGTCCAGAGTTGCATGAATTTTTCTTCAAGATCTTGTTTTGTTGATGAAGAAAGTCGACCGCTGCACAAAGTCTTCTCCAGAACATCCCAAAGATTCTCAATGGAGTTAACGTTTGGACTCCATGTTTGAAAATGATGTGTCCTGCTCCTGAACCTGATTAGTTTTTTTCCAGTTGAAGCAGAATAATCCATGCAGCAATGATCCAACAGGAGGCGAGAACATTAGCAGGATGTGTCAAATGTAGTTTTTTAGCATTTATTAAAGCATTTAGGCTACACAGGCTAAAACCGAGACGTTCCAGTGCGTCCTAAGCCTTTCCCGGGCCTCCTCCTGGTGGGACGTCTAGAGAACAAGACCAAGAGATACTTAAACTCCTTCGTTTGAGGCAGGAGCTCCAACTCCAACCTGAACGGGACCCTTTTCTGGCCTCAAACTCGGAGGATCTGACTCTCATCCGGGACGTTTCCCTCTCAGCTGCGAACCGTTCACACTCAAGGTTTTGTTTAGATGTTTAGATCCTCAAAACGCACTCCCCTGGGACCCAGAGTGCACCTACAGATACGTGTTCATAAAAATACACAACAAAAAGTGAAATCTGGCACAGGTTACACACTGACAATGAGTGTATTATCCTGTCAGAGCGAGAGAAGTGTATTCAAACTCTAAACTATTCAAAGCGTTTATGTTTTTTAACCCTTTTCTTTTTGAACGTCACAGTCAAAGCGAATGATTGCGTCAGTGACATCCTTTGACTCCTTCACGATCCCGGGTCTTTGAACGTCTCTGACATCAGAAAAGAGCGAGACATCACCTGCTCATTAAATATAGATACAAGAGGATGAATCCGGGATGTGATGTGGCGCCTCTGGGAGCGGGATTTCTTTTTCGCTCTCTTCTTCTCTCTTTGTGGTGTCACTGCTTTGTTTGTGGAAAAAAACGTCGTGACGGAAGAATAAATTGGATGATATTAAAGCCGCACATGTAAATTTGTTGGTTCGAAGTGTCTAATCGGATGTGTTTGGGACTAAATCACATCTCAGACCAAAGTGAATGCATTTATTTAGTTTGTGACTGCATTACCAACGACCAAAAAAGAAAGAAAATGAAGAAAATGGGGAAAAAACAGCTATTTTCTCAGTTTAAATACAAAGTTTAGAGAATAATATAGACTTACTAAAGCAAAACAAACAAAAAGAAATCACAGAAAGTCCTTTGTTGCTGCTCTGGGCTTGTTCTTTCTTTTAGTGTCCATCAGTAAAAGTCAGATTCAAGCTTTTGATTTAACAAAAGCCTCCTGTCGTTATTTCTTTTGCAGTTTTTCCTTCTGTGACTGGCTCAAAACTGTAAACTCTCACAAAACAAAGGAGAGAAACAGTGAAAAAGACTAAATCAAATATCTGTAAAAACACTAATATGTCCCAGTTTTGAACAAACCATGTCCCTATTGTCTCCGTTTTAACAAACACCAATCACTGCTGCAAACTTTACAATAATTTTCAATAGTCTTTTGTCATTTGCCTTTATTATTTATTATTTACTTGAGGCTGTAGCTTCATTTGAAACATGTGAATCTCTAATGTGCTCAGGTCATGGTCTGATAAGGAAAAGGTCACACTTTTTTGAGCTTTTTTGTTGTTTTTGTGGCCCTTCAATACATTTAGAAGGAGAATAGGTATATTCATTGGATTTGAGCAAGTTTTAGATGGATTTGATTGATTTTGCTACAAAGATAATATTAAAGCCTGTTTAAATCTGTCTATAATCTGTTCAAATCCAACTAAAACCTGTTAAAATTCAGCCAAAACTTGTTAAAATCTATCTAAAATCTGTTCAAATCCAACTAAAACCTGTTCAAATCTGTCTATAATCTGTCCAAATCCATCTAAAACCTGTTCAAAGCTGTCTAAAACCTGTTCAAATCTGTCTAAAACCTGTTCAAATCTGTCTAAAACCTGTCCAAATCCATCTAAAACCTGTTAAAATCTGGCAAGAATCTGTCCAAATCCATCTAAAACCTGTCCAAATCCATCTAAAACCTGTTCAAATCTGTCTAAAACCTGTCCAAATCCATCTAAAACCTGTTAAAATCTGGCAAGAATCTGTCCAAATCCATCTAAAACCTGTCCAAATCCATCTAAAACCTGTTCAAATCTGTCTAAAACCTGTCCAAATCCATCTAAAACCTGTTAAAATCTGGCAAGAATCTGTCCAAATCCATCTAAAACCTGTCCAAATCCATCTAAAACCTGTTCAAATCTGTCTAAAACCTGTTAAAATCTGTCTCAAACCCGTACAAATCCAACTAAAACCTGTTAAAATTCAGCCAAAACTTGTTCAAATCCATTTAAAACCTGTTAAAATCCATCTAAAACCTGTTCAAATCCAACTAAAACCTAATGAAATCTAACTAAAACCATTTTCCATAAAAGACTGGTCTAAATTGACCTGTATATGCATGTGTTTGGACGATGGGACATGACTCCTCACAGAAAGGAGGATTTATTTAATATTTCATAAAAATCATGCATATCATGACTAAAGCTATTGTTACTGAAGCAAATCTGGCAAAACTACTTAAAACCTAAACAAAAATGAACATTGTATGGGAAGTATGGGATTCTCTAGAGTTATTTTATTCTCAAGTGTTATTCTTACTCATTATAATTCACAGAAAAACTGCATTGTCCGACAGTGATTGATTGTGCTGTGTTTACTTTACACATTAATCCTCCTAAAACACCACCAGAAGCTGCAAACACAGTCCCATAAACTCATGTGACCTCCAGAAACCCAGATGACGCTGATGATCCTTCTGTAATGACTGCGTTGTGTTGAATTGTTGCGGCGTTGGCACAGACACGGATAAAGGCCGGCGTCGATGTCCCATTTACGCCCGGCTCTCGCTCCTCGTTACATTTGGCAGCGCGTCTCCGGTCGGCGTCTGAAGGTCGGCCTCAGAGTAAAGCCTTGTTTACGTCCTGTCACCGTTTCCCAGAAGGCATCAGTCCTCCAAACCGAAGCTGACGGGTTCAGATCTGAGGCTAAAACTACCCTCGTACTCGGGGTCGAAAGGATTACAGGAACATTTTGTGGTTATTTTCACTTAATAATCATTTTAATGTGATACTTGAGTACATTTCTACCTCCTTATCTGCACTGATATTTAACAGAGAAGTACTTTTGATCTAAAAGTCTACAATTCATGCTTTTTAAATTAATTATGATACCAAATTAAGTGCATTGTGTAATAATGGCTTTCGTTGGGATTATTACTATAATTCCCGTTCTCTGTTCTGATAATTAAAACGTTTTTATGCAGCACTTTTCTAAACAAACTTACAGTGCTTTACAATGAAAGAAAATCCGCATCAAGACCCAAAGAGACAATAAAAACAATAAAATAAATGCACAAATTAAAATGTTAAATCATGTAAATTAAACGATAAAAACAAATAAAAAAGAGAATAAATCACAGAGTAAAATGTGTGTTTCTGTGTTTGTTCAGTACTGGACAGACTTCTACCTTCAGTGGAACACGTCTGAATATCCAGGAGTCTCCAACGTCCGCTTCCCCGACAACCTCATCTGGAGACCGGACATTCTGCTCTACAACAGGTGAGTCTACGACAGGTGAGAACTACGACAGGTGAGTCTACGACAGGTGAGAACTACGACAGGTGAGAACTACGACAGGTGAGTCTACGACAGGTGAGTCTACGACAGGTGAGAACTAAGACAGGTGAGTCTACGACAGGTGAGTCTACGACAGGTGAGAACTAAGACAGGTGAGATCTGATGATAAAAACTCTCATGATGATGTTTGTTCAGAAATAACAGCAGGATTACATGGTCTGGTTTAGTCCAGTCTGGTCTGGTTTTGTCTGGGATTACATGGTCTGGTTTAGTCCAGTCTGGTCTGGTTTTGTCTGGGATTACATGGTCTGGTTTAGTCCAGTCTGGTCTGGTTTTGTCTGGGATTACATGGTCTGGTTTAGTCCAGTCTGGTCTGGTTTTGTCTGGGATTACATGGTCTGGTTTAGTCCAGTCTGGTCTGGTTTTGTCTGGGATTACATGGTCTGGTTTAGTCCAGTCTGGTCTGGTTTTGTCTGGGATTACATGGTCTGGTTTAGTCCAGTCTGGTCTGGTTTTGTCTGGGATTACATGGTCTGGTTTAGTCCAGTCTAGTCTGGTTTTGTCTGGGATTACATGGTCTGGTTTAGTCCAGTTTGGTCTGGTTTTGTCTGGGATTACATGGTCTGGTTTAGTCCAGTCTAGTCTGGTTTTGTCTGGGATTACATGGTCTGGTTTAGTCCAGTTTGGTCTGGTTTTGTCTGGGATTACATGGTCTGGTTTAGTCCAGTCTGGTCTGGTTTAGTCTGGGATTACATGGTCTGGTTTAGTCCAGTCTGGTCTGGTTTAGTCTGGGATTACATGGTCTGGTTTAGTCCAGTTTGGTCTGGTTTGGTCCAGATCCTTCTCAAACTGAAACAGAGGAACTGCTTGAACTGTTTCTGTTTTGAGGCAAAGTCAGACTAAATATTGATTTAATTCAGAATTATCTTCTGTTTTTTCATTTTGTAAACTAATAAAATCTCAAGACTTTATGGTTTATTTTAGTTTAATATCTGCTCCTGAATAAAACTTTACTGTATATTTATATGAAACATGGAGGGTCAGTAAACAAGGAGCAGAGATGATGAGCACCGTCCAAAGGAAAGTATAATCCAGTAAAGTGGTTGTATTGTTCCATTACTCAGACTAACAGAGTCCAAATGAAGATTACTGTCTGATGGAGACCGTGACGAGTCCATTCCCCGAGGCTCTGTCCCGACTCTGTACCCTCCTCGTGATTGTTCTGACAAACACCCGAGCGATCATATTGTGAGGTCTGCAGACGACACGGCTGTGGAGGGACTAATCTCACACAATAATGAGTCTGTAAACAGGCGGGACGTGGAGAATCTCCCGGACTGATGCAGGGAAAACAACCTCTGCATACGTCCGAAGAAAGAAAGGAACGGCTTCGTTTTAAATATACGTCTCAAAGAACCTCACATGAGCACTTCTAGTTTTAGTAGAAAAGCCCAATAACATCTGTCGTTTCTGGACTCTGCATTGAGTTACTCCCATTACCAACAACAACAGAGAAGAAATCATGACCAGTGTTTGTTTATGTCCAATACGTTGGGTTTAAATCAATCTGAGACAAGACTGGTCCCTTTAAAAAGATGTCTTAAAGCTCCACTTCCTGATTTTCTTTTCTTGTCCCTGTCTCAGACTCCACTCTCCTCCAAAAGCAGCTTCTCTTTTATTAAAAAATAAAACCAGACCAGTTTTTCCTCCAAAATACTAATCCATTTGACCAAACTGAAGTTTAGAGTTTAGCGTTAGCTTAGCTGTGACTTCAGCGTCAGGACGACAGTTATCTCCTCCTCGTTAAACATTACGTGATTGAATTGACAGTATTTATCTGTGTTTTACGTTGCCTCCCTTTTCTCTGTTGATGCTTTTCTTTTTTCCGCTGTTTCTCTGTTAAAAGACATATTCAGCTGAAAATACACTTTATCTGCAGCTATTAAACTTCCTGGAACGTCATGTGACAAGTGTCGACCAATGGGAGCGCTCCTTTTTGGACAGAATAAACAGTAGATGGATCATAAAGACTGTTTTTCACAAATGGTTTTGCTGTGACACACTCTTCCACCTTAAAAATGTACGATTGTTTTTTAAATGTTTCTTACAATACAGCATATAATCCCTTTAACTCTTGGGTTTCTTGAGTCTTAAACATCAAATAAACAGAAGAAACTGTGTTTGAAGATAAGCCAGACTCTGTGACTCTGTAAACAGCTTGTTTGGTTAATTCCCTCTCGTTTAAACCTGAGCTAAAGATAGGAGCTCACTTTGGGCAGGATTAGCACCTCAGCGCTAACGCTCGCTGCTGGATGCTGACTCGTGTTTGTGCTCGTTAACAGAGCCGTGGATACAGACAGTGATGTGGAGGGAGGCGGAGGGAATATTGACTGTTTTTTAATGAGACGATTTGGGCCCAAAGCCTGAATTTGAATTATTATTGTATAACAAGTTTTAGAGCTAACTTTACTGCTGATAATTCAACACCCTCGGGATATTTTGGAAAGTCAACAAAGTCAAAACCTGCGAAATAGAGTTATCTGAGGTGTTAAATCTGAAAATATGATTGAAATAATAATAATAATAATGTGTGTGTTGTCTGTGCAGCGCTGACGAGAGGTTCGACGCTTCGTTCCACACAAACATCTTGGTCAATTCCTCTGGACACTGTCAGTACCTGCCTCCAGGTAAGACCCTTTCAGTTTTTAATTTGTGGTCTATTTAACACTTCCCTTATGGGCATTTTTAATGTTTTGGTGGATTTTTTCGACTGTCAGCCTTGTTCCAAATCCCTAAACCACTCTCAGATACAACAGTGTTTTCCAAAAAGGTTGTCTGAGCTGAAACAGGTTTATTTATTTAGTTTTGTTCAGAAAATCTTGAGTCTGTGGCACATATTCTTCCCTCAATACATTTTAGTCACAAATGAAAATACACACATACAAAACATAAAGTATTTTAATGGGTAAAAAAAACCCATTGTGTGTGCTGTCAGTGAGTGGGTTGACCTAACTTCCTTAGCATTAGCCACATTAGCTGACGGCTTTTAAAATTGAGGATTTTTTTTGTTTGTTTTTGTTTTGTTGAGGCAGCCTTTATTATTATTATTATTATTATTATTATTATTATTATTATTATTATTATTATTATCATTTATTTTTAGGATTTTTTATTTATTTATTTATTTTAACACTTTTTAAATTGAGACATGGCTTCAATTTTTCATAGAATTGTTTTTTATTATTATTTTTAGGGATGGATTTTTTTGTTTTGTTTTTTTTACACACTTTTTACAACACTTTTGAAAATCTCCTGCTGCTTTTCTTTTCTTGTTTTTGTTTTATGAACTGTTTTGATGATGCACCTCTGGGCCACCGTACATAACAGTATCACCATCACAAGACTTTCACATTTTAAAATTCCACTTTGTAACTCAGGAAATGAAAATGACCAGAGCATGTTACATAAACCAACCTAAAATGACAGAGTAAAGGTACAGTATGATGCTATTTTTAACTCGTACTTATTTGCTGCCGACTCCTGTGAAGCGACACGATCACGGATAAAGTCTGTTTCCATGGAGACGTCTGAAATTGGCTCCGCACGTCGTCGGATGAATAGTTTAAAGACTACCTCCACATTTTGGACGCTGCATAATGAAGCTGTCACCTTTCTGTTCTTGAAGTGTGAACGGACGGTTTAAGCACAGCCCGGGCTTTCTCTGTGTTCACTTTAGGTCTCGGCAAAAAACATGACCGGGTTTTAGATTCGGGTTGGTCTAGTGTTTCGAATGAACAATTGTCTTGGTGCAGAAAATCGTCTCTCTTTATGGCACAGACACATTTATACAATAGAGCTTTACTGCTTGAGCTACGTGTGCATTTTGGCCTCAAAGGTTAAACATTTATATATATTTTAAATGGACGAAAAAGACATTTATCACAAAAAAAAAAAAAACAAATGACATCTGGCAGATTTTAGGTTTATGGGCAATTGGGGTGTCACATTAACAAGTGCTTTTGGTTGATATTTATTTAAACATATAGGAAACAGGCACCAAGTGAAACATGCTACAAGTCATTAATGCTAAGGTTTATTCGATGCTGGACTTTACAGAGTGATTAAAAAACAAAAACAAAAACAAAAAACACCACATGAAGGACCCAGTTCCCAGAATTTTTTATTCAAACAATCAAAATTTCAAAACACAGCCAAGACATTTTATTGTGAAAGTATTTAATATATATAAACCTCAACACTTATTAAGTTAAACACCACGTCGTCAATAAGAAAGTGTCAAGTCGTGATAGAAATGTCCAGCGCTCTCTTTGTTTTATGGAGCGAGGACGAGTCAAGAGGGGGTCAAAGGTCGACAGGTCGAGGTCACAGAGAGTTACGGCCCGATCGATGAGACTAAACGTGACATTCAACCAGAAAAAAACAAAAAACAACAGAGGACTCACTGTGGGACAGAAACGTTTTATTAGAAGAAATGAGGAACATTTATATAAGACAGGTTTTAATCAGGACTAAATCAGGACTAAAGATACAGTAGCTTAACCTGATAAAACCTGGTCTAAATCACGTTTAATCCATCAATAAATGGATTAAAACAAAGACTAAACCCAGGACTAAACCAGGATTAAACCAGACTAAACTAGGACTAAACCAGGATTAAACCAGACTAAACTAGGACTAAACCACTCGAAATAAAAAGGATCTTAACTGAACTTAAACTGGGTCTAAATAAGATCCACAACAGGTTCTGAACCATGACTAAACTAGGACTTAACCAGGTCTAAGCAAGATTTAAAGCAGGATTAAAGTCAAAATACACTAGATCTACACCAGGACTAAACCAGGACCAAGACAGATCTAAACCAAGTCCAAGAACAAATCTAGAATTAAACCAAGTCCAATTAAACTGAATGATTTTGTGATCATTTCTAATAAAAACCAAACAGAATAAACCACAAAAATAGTCTTCTTCTTCTATTGTTCTATTGTTGCAGCACATGTGGCTTATTATTAGTTTTTATTTTCCAATTTCACCAAAGAAACGACAGAAGAAAGCTACAAAAGACCTTCAGTAAAACCATAAACTAGGTGAAAGAGGAGCGTGTCGACCTCCGGAAATCAATAAGTCATAAAAGATGAAACGGCTCTATTAGGATTCACAGACCCCAGATCAGTTCTGACACAGAGCGGCGATCCTCAGAGACGTCCACGAGGCATTTGTAACAAGCTTTAATTAAGAATGTTGTAAATTTGGGTCAGCTTTCCATTTTCTGTTCCATTAAATGCACCAATCCTCAAAATATTAAATAATTTTTAAATAATTGAGTTTTTCTGTGTTTCTGAAAAAGGCAGAAAGATGTATTTGTCTTTGCTGTGATACAAAAGTGATTATTTTATTCACAAAATCATAAAATAGATACAGATATATAAATAGATCTCCCAAAACAAGTATTTATTAAACCAGGACTAAATCAGGACTAAATCAGGACTAAATCAGGAATAAATCAGGTTTAATCCAGGTTTAAATTGAAACTAAACTAGGATTTTCATTGCATTAATATAACCATAAAAGATTAAACATGTTCCAAAACCAAACAACAAAAAATGCTCTTTTAAAGACTGACAAAGAAATATTACGTGTCAACATTTTTTTGCCAGTTTTCTTCTTTCTTTTTTTTTTTTTTTTTTTTTTTTTTGTTAAATACCATTATTAACGTCAGTCCTCATCATACATAACAAATATTTATTTTCTGAATTTCTAACCTCTATAATGCCAGTTGTAGAGTTGTTATGATTACAATTGTGATTATTTTTATCTGAGTTTTAGAGAGTAAAATATAAAAAAATAAAATAAAACATTGATTTCCATACATTTTTTATTTTTTGTGCAAAGTTGGACACACAAAAAAATCTATTTTAAAGGTTGGAAAAATTCAGGGATTTTCAAAAAATTATTTTAAAAATGCATTTTGAGGGAGTCAATGGCACAAAAAAATGCTTAAGGACACAAGTGGAGTTTTTTAGATTAAAAAGCAAAAGAAACAGAAAGACAAGAACATTTAAATTCACTTCAAAATACATAACTTGGCCGAATGTGTCCCATTTGCATCAACACGGCCAAAGTTATGCAAAAATAAAATGACAAAAAACACAAAAAAGGGTAGTACTACACAGTTTTGAAACAAACGAGCCCACTTTTATTTGTCTGTGTTTTTATGGGCTGCATCATCTTCATTTTCATGACTCATACTAAGGTCTGTTTTTGCAGCTTGTGACATTTTGCATTTTTCTTAATGTTCTTCCTGGTCCCTTTTCCTGACCCTTTCCTCAAGTGTCCACTGATGTATTGTGATGAAATGTCTCTATGTGAAATTGTGACCTTCCTCAGAGATCGTGTTGACTCTGGGTTTATTTAGTTTTAAAAAAAGCACTTGTTTATTAAAGTACAGTCTGTTTTAAAAAGACACATTTCTTTTCAAACCACATTCTTCATTGCAGCTTGTATTTTTCTTTCTCTTTTGTCTTTTGTGGCTTTTCTCGTGTGATATTTTCGTGACCTTGTTGATGTCGGTCTCAGGGATCTTTAAAAGCACCTGTTACATCGACGTGCGCTGGTTTCCGTTCGACGTGCAGCGCTGCGACCTGAAGTTCGGCTCGTGGACGTACGGAGGCTGGTCTCTGGATCTACAGATGATCGACGCAGACATCACCGGATACATCGCCAACGGAGAGTGGGACCTCGTGGGTGAGACTCAACAACTCATCAAATTGTATTAGAGTTGGTCTTGTCTGGACCTCAGAGCTGATCCAGGACCAGCTACTTTAACAGGAGACATTTAGAAGGTGGTATTTTTCGTGCTATATTTTGTAGGTTAAGCCAGTTTTTGCTTCAAAGATAAATAAAATCTGTTCAAATCTATCTTATACCTGTTCGAATTCAACTTAAACCTGTAAAAATCTTTCAAAACGTGTTTGAATCCAACTAAAACCTGTTCAAATCCATCTAAAACCTGTTGAGGTTCTACTAAAACCTGTTCCAAACCTTTAAAACTTGTTCGAATCCAACTAAAATCTGTTCAAATTCAACAAAAAAATTTTTAAATTAAATTAAAACCTGTTCAAATCAGACTAAAACCAGTTCAAATCCATCTCAAACCTGTTCAAATAAATCTAAAACCTGTTCAAATCTAACTAAAACTGGTTCAAATTAATCTAAAACTAGTTCAAATCCATTTAAAACCTGTTCAAACCCATCTAAAACCTGTTCAAATCCAACTAAAACCTGTTGAGGTTCTACTTAAACCTGTTCAAATCCATCAAAACCTGTTTGAATTCAACTAAAACCTGTTCAAATCCATCTAAAAATTGTGTAAATTAAATTAAAACTTGTTCAAATCTGTCTAAAACCTGTTCAAATCCAACTAAAAGCTATTCAAATCCAACAAAAACCTGTTCAAATCCATCTTAAACCTGTTCAGATCCGTCTAAAACCTGTTCAAATCCAACTAAAAGATACTTCAAATCCAACAAAAACCTGTTCAAATCAGACTAAAACCAGTTCAAATCCATTTAAAACATGTTCAGATCCATCTAAAACCTGTTCAAATCCATCTCAAACCTGTTCAGATCCATCTCAAACCTGTTCAGATCCATCTCAAACCTGTTCAGATCCATCTCAAACCTGTTCGGCCCCTGACAGGATTCTTATTAAACATCACGGCCCTCACTTCTTTGAGTTTGACCCCACTGCTCTATATTGTAATGTCAATATCAAAACAGATAGATATAAAAACAGCTGAGAAGAAATGTTTGGATTTATAACGGTGTGTTTTAGTCGCATAATGTGGCCCCTACAATACATTACTACAACAACCTTTAAAACTGAGCGGTCGAGCAAAGTGCTGTTCACAAGAAATCAAATAAATAAAAGCCATAAAACACAGTACAATACAAACACTATGCAATAAAACTGTAGAGGACATAAAACAAAAAATAAAAGCAACATAAAACACACAATTAATAAAATAACTCGAGTTAAAAGGACTAAAAACTCGAGTTAAAAACAACAAAAAGATAAATAAATGACCACGACTCACTCTGAGGTAAAAGCCACAGAGAAAAAGTGTGTTTTTAAAAGTGATAAATGAACGGGAAGTGATTTATAAAAGGCAGCTCCGAGTTTTGGAGCAACAAAAGTTCACAGATTCATTTATAGTTTACGTCTCAGAGCGATTGTTTTCCTCTGTTCATGAATGATCTGCAGCCGTGTCTCTGGTTGAAGCTGGTTATTCGGAGAATCAGAGAAAATATGACGATTTTTTACACTTTTTATTACATTTATTACATTTACTCAGCTTTTGTCCAACTAAAAACAGACTTTTCTCTAAATGTTAACATCAGAATGGATCCACTAAAGCGCTGTTTCCATCAGAGCAGCAATGTTTTGGACAAATATCATTTAATGAATCTTGATCATTTGGTTCATTTGAAATATTCTTGTTTTATATTTAAAGCTTTCCATGTTCTCGTCCCAATTTGAATGATTTTCTGAAGCTGAAGTCTGGCTCCAGGGCCGCGACTCGAGGGCTTTTGAACATAGTCTTTTATTGTTGTGTCTCCTGTGTTTTTTTTGTATTTTTGTCATTAATTGTGTGATATATTTTAAATCTAGGAACTAATGACGGAAATAAGCAGTTCTGCCACAATCAGGCGCATTTACAGATGTTCATTATCCATATGTCCATTGTCCATATTGAATAAAAATAAAAATAAAGATAAAAAGAATAAATAAAATAAAATAAGATAAAATAAAATAAAATAAAATAAATAAAATAAAATAAAAATAAAATAAATAAAATAAAATAAAATAAAATCAGTTTCCAGCACAGATTTGGCACTGCAAAAAAAAAAAAAAAAAAGGAAAAAATATTGGAAGGCTAGTGCTTAGAGACAAAGAGTTGCTACGATACTGACTTTGTTTAGGTCTTAAAACGGAATAATCTCGAGAGCAGATTTAGAGCAGAGAGGCAGATCTTGTCCTGAGGCCGACTGCATGGGGTAAATGAAGATCTCTCAGTTTGAGCAAAGCAAACATCTCTCTTAATTAGATCCTATAAAGGTTTACATTAAGAACTTTAGTCCCCGACGGTGCTGCTGTGTAAATGTCATCGTTTGGTTCCGTTCTGTTTCCGTCTGCCTTCAGTAAACGGCTAATGTTCTGCTCCTTCAGGCCCGCAGTCCAATCTAATCTGAGGGGGAAAAAAAACACTCGACAAATGCCACGTTAACGCTTCGCTGATGAGAAACGGCCTTTAGATCGTCAAAGTTCTGCTCTAGTTTCTTTAACGGCAGTGGGTTGGTCATAAAAGGCAGGCCTCCAGGTCACAGAGCAGCTGCTTAATGTTTTAATAAAGACATAACGGCCCACGGTCACGTTCTCTTCGCTGGAGCTGCATCTGCTGCTCATGGAGACTCCAAAAGTGGACTTGAGCTTTTAACAAGTGCAGCAAAAATAACTCGAATCAGTGTAACTTACAACAGATAAAAGGAAGGAAGGAACATTTTTTTATTTTCACAAACCCACTGGCACATGAGAAAATACTGTAAAAAGTGTCTTCAGATTAAAACACTAGATATTCTAATTAATTATATCAACAAAACTAGAGCTACAATTGTGTATTTGAAAATAAGACACAAAAAAGCTCCAAAATAAACAAAAAACGTGACCTTTTCAGACCAAAACCTGAGCACATCATGGACAGACACGTTCTAAATAAACCAACAGACTCAGGTTGAATATAAAGCTTGTTTAAGGACAAATGAATGAGTGAGAATGTATATTTTGATGCGGTGCTACTTTAAGAAAAGATAATGCTTTATTTGTCACATATATACTTTTAATAAGTGCTATCTTTTCTTTTTTACCTGTAGCATAAAGCGAAAATATTAGGAAATAAGCTCTAGTTATGCACAGTAAGGAGCATGATGGAAGAAAGATATAGTATTTTATTTTATATCAGAGTGTCTCAATCCTTTTACTGTAGATTAGAGCCGTATAACAATCAGCTGGGGCAAAAATACTCAAAATATTACTAAAAATAACAATAAATAATGTCATGTTTATGTATTTTAAATGTTTTTATGTTTTTAAAATGCACTTTTGGCCGCTCTGAGTCTGGCGTCTTCTTCTAAACTCTCTAAATATCACTTCGAGACGACTTCTTTTTTTAATCTCGATGGAAAAGGTGGATTTTTTTTACCTTTATATCTCTGTCTACATCCTGGACACTGTTATAATTATTCCTTTTCTGTCTTTACTGACTCACTTTCACTCATAAAGCCCTTATTACTCCGTCTACAGCCTGCTATTATCCACCATTTATCACATGATGAACGTCAGGACCGTTTTAAACCTTTGATTATTATTATTAAAGGTTTCTTGTCACGTCTCTAGCGTCACACTCGGAGCTCCACTTCTGTCCCTGAGATGAAAGTGACCCACAGATGACAGCTCCAGAGCCCTCAGTCTCCAGAGATGAGACTCCTGTGTTGGTACCTGATGAAAGAGCAACGTAAAAAAGAGGAAAAAAAGAGGAAATGAAAAGCCCGGGACCCCTCCAGAGACGAGCCAATGGGCCGTTCATATGAAAACTAATTGAAAATCTCCGCAGCAGCACTTCTCCCATTTATCCCCGAGCTCCCGTCGACGTCACCGAGATTAAAACCGATGTAGTGAGGCATGTAGCGGCGAACGGGAGAATGAAAGGCAGCCAGGCGTGGGGCTCTGCTGCAGCTCAAGGATAAAGCACGAACAGCCGCTTTTTACTGCACTTCTTCCACTTATTAATCAGTAAAACAAGCAGGAAACAGACCGAGGAAGGGTCATTAGGTCCGAGAGAAAAGAGCTCTGCGTTTGTCTCAAAGAACGAGCTGCCGTTTTGGAAGATATTATAGTTTAAAGGTGTTTTGTGTGAAAGAAAATGGATCAAAATGTAGGCTTTTGTCTAAATTTGTAGATATTTAAAGCTCCAGAGAATGTAGTGCAGTCAAGTTTTATTATTTGCTGAGTGGATAAACAGAGCACGGCTGAAGAAAAAGTGCAATCAATTTATTTATTTATTTATTTATTTATTTATCTATTTATTTGTTTATTTATTTATTCATTTATCTATTTATTTATTTATTTATTTATCTATTTATTTATCTATTTATTTATTTATTTATTTATTTATTTATTTATCTATTTATTTATTTATTTATTTATTTATTTATTTATTTATTTATTTATTTATTTATCTATCTATTTATCTATTTATTTATTTATCTATTTATTTATCTATTTATTTGTTTATCTATTTATTTATTTATTTATTTATCTATTTATTTATTTATCTATTTATTTATTTATTTATTTATTTATTTATCTATTTGTCTATCTATTTATTTATTTATTTATTTATCTATTTATTTATCTATTTATTTATTTATTTATTTATTTATTTATTTATTTATCTATTTATTTATTTATTTATCTATTTATTTGTTTATTTATTTATTTATCTATTTATTTATAAGCCTGAGAGCTTGGGATATTTAAGAACTACACTGATTTTGTTATAATACAGTACAATCACATTAGTTTATGATCAACAGTGTCCCTGCAGGGCCACCGTAGCTGCTCACAGGCTGTAGAAACGAGGGGTATGAGGTGTATAATATTATTAAAAATGGGACATCGACTTTTACAAAGGTCCAGCACCAAACCTGAAAGTCAGAGACGTAATGGGACCTGAGTTTAGGCCGATAAACTCTACTCAAGTAAAAGAAAACGTATGCTTTGTTTTGTTTTGTAATGTGACTTTAAAACTGTGGAAAGTACAGCCAGGAACTTTCCCAAGAAACCAAACTCACTCCAGATTTTGAGGCCGGTACAAACTCCACAAAAAAACAAAAACAGAGAGGGTTGTTCTCTCTTTTCTTGCAGCTTGTTCTTGACACATCGTCTCAGCAGAACTTTTTTCTATCAAACAAAACTAAACAACAAATAGCAAATGTTTTTTATAGAATTAATAATACTTCAGTTCATTTCTTGTTTTCTTTTTGTCTTGAGCTGTTTATTTGGAAGTATTTGGATGAAGACATGACTCAATGATAAATGCTCTTATTATTATCATCCAACACATTCATCTGGATTCATCATGTTTGGGTTTTATTAATCTGTCTCCGATTATTCACCAATTCCAGAAATAAACCAGGTCTCATTACCGTCGACTGTTTGCAGACGGCGTCGGGACGGTTTGATTCACCGTGAAATGTTTAAACTCCTCCGTCGTGGAGGAATAATTATCTTCTGAGTCGTTTCAGGTTCCTCCAGGTTTATCAGGACAGGACTCAATGTTTTTACACTAATGCCTTTTCTCACTGCTTTAGTCTTTAGTTTTAACCTTTAGTTTCTTTTTTGAAAGCTTCTGGCATTTCAGATATTTAAAAAAAAAGTGTTTTTTGAAGTGTTTAATGGAACTAAAATGGCTCCTCTGACTGTATTATATATTATATCGACCTTTTTAAACTCAAAACTCATTTATTCAGTCTAGTTTTCATAAAGTGTATTGTTTTATCTCACTTATTTTTTTTATTTATTTTATTTATTTTGTCTGGCTTTTATATAGTATATTTATTTATATTTATTCATTCTTTGACTCTATTTTACTCTATTCTTTAAGTGAAATACAGTGAAACAAAGCCACCATTGTTTTTAAACTGTTGTGAATCTTGTGTTTAATTATTTTATTTTGTGAGTTGCATTAAGTTGTGATATAAATAATGTTTGATTAATATTCAACTAAGCTTTACATGTTTATTTTTCCACTGCAGATAAAAACAAACGGTGTAATGTTGATGTGATTACTCATTATTGACTTTCACACATCCATAAATAAACAGAACCCCTTCATAACTGATGACTGTGTGTGTTTTGTGTTTGTTCAGAGGTTCCCGGGCGGAGGAACGAGCGTTTCTACGACTGCTGTAAAGAGCCGTATCCTGACGTGACGTTCACGGTGGTGATGAGGAGGAGGACGCTGTACTACGGACTCAACCTGCTCATCCCGTGTGTGCTCATCTCCACGCTGGCTCTGCTGGTGTTCCTGCTGCCCGCCGACTCCGGGGAGAAGATCTCTCTGGGTGAGGACCAGCTGCTGGACACTCTGTAGCTCTGATAAAACTCACACTTCTGTTGATTCAGATTCAGATTCAGATTCAGATTCAATAGCCCAGAGCAACTCCAAGGCCAATCATTAGATGCCCTGCTATTATTAATCCAAATAAACAGACATCCTCGATGCACATGACTTGCCACTTTTGCCATGAGTCCGTCGTGTAGCCGGCCACAAAGGTCCCATCTGGACATGCTCCCCGGGGCCCCACTTCTGGGAGAAAAAATCTTGAAGGAGCAGTTCATCAACTCCATGATTTAACTTTAGTTTAGTTTTAGTAAAATGCAGCAGAGGATCCAGAGGAGTTCAGATCACACAGGACAGTGAGAACACAGCAGCAGAGCAACAGGAAAACACATCCGCCCTCTTCAGGGGCAAGAGAAGAAAATATATAAAGAGATCTCAGGAAGTCGTCACTGATTCAAGGTTTGAAATCACTCGTCTGCATCTTGAGATTTGAACAAACATGAGTTTAGTTGTGTCTTCCTAATAGGGACCCTGTTATGTGGAAATGGGAATTTATTTTTATTTATTTATTTATTTTTGTATTTGTATTTTTATTTATTTATTTTTGTATTTGTATTTTTATTTATTTATTTATTTATTTATTTTATTTTTTATTTTTGTTTTTATTAATTAATTTATATTTATTTATATTTATTTGAAAAAGGGACAGTGTGTGTTAAAGCTACCCGAGTTAGCTAAATTAAGCAAACTTTTGTCATTAGTCTCTTTGCTGTTGTCGTAAAAAGGCCTCAAATAGCCACAAGCAGCATTAAATCAAGTAAAATTACACAATTTACAGCAAATTTACAGTTAACAACAAATATAGTTTATATACAATAATTAATAAAGTACATAAGTCAGTAGAGCATGTCCATAATATCACAAAATTGTCACATCTGCTTGAGGTAAAAACTGTATTCTAATTGCATTCTATTATTGCAGTGAAAAGCATACATTTTCATCGTTAATATTCCAAATCCACTCTTATTCATTTCATGGATAAGGCTTGTTCAACTTTTAATCAGTGACTAATGTACATTTTACTTCATTTTTTTAAAGAACAAGGAACAAATTGCTGCAAAAAGAAAGAATGGGACGATATTTGCCACGTTACATGGATCTGTTTTTGTGTTTTTATTGTGAACATAGAAAAGTAACACTGCCCCAGTTCTTCTAATACACTATATCTGTCATTAATGGATGTGTGTGGTTATAAATATTGTTATCATCGAGGTGCAGGGGTTGCTTTTGTAGTTTTATGGATTTAAAAATGCTTTAGTCCTTGGTCTTGGTTCGTTCTGATAAAGGTTTCATGTCGAGGCTGATTGTTTTTTGTGTTTTTTTCACGTCTGACTGTATTTTGTGCACCGTATTCGGAGTGTGTTTGGATTTATCGATCGGTCGGCCGCAGGAGGTATTTTGGCTTCGTCTGTTTCCTGCGTCAAACCTTTGGATGAATGATGGCTTCCAGTCGATTCTCATCTGCCGTAAAACACCCAGAAATGGGAAAGTTCGAGTCCGCCGCGAGGCTCGGACTGTAAATCCCAACGTGGATGTATACGTCTGGAACAGATGGCATTTAAAACACGACAAAGACGGAATAAAGACGCTCAGATTAGAGTTTATTTCTTCCCAGTGACATCTTTTTGTTTTAAAATTAAAGCTCATTCATTGTTAGCTTTTAAAGAAACACTGCTGTCTATTGTTCTGTCTTTATTTTTAGACCAAACCGTCCAAGTCCGGTCTCAGAACAATGACAAACACGTTGGGGTTTGGAAAGAGGAACATAGTTTGGATTAGATTTGATATTTTTAAACCTAAATAGGAATGAGACATGAGTTTTGGAGCGTTTGGAGGTTTTATTTTGTCCCTGGTGTTGTTTTTCAGGGATCACGGTGCTGCTGTCTCTGACCGTCTTCATGTTGCTGGTGGCTGAGATCATGCCGGCCACGTCGGACTCTGTGCCTCTCATCGGTAACGCTTCAGTTTTAATGAATGGAAATGAGCCCTTTTTACGCTGTTTTTTAAGAAATGAGATGATTTTTTTTCCTTCAGTTTGAGACTCGTGAAAACAGGAAGTGAACGACTGCAGCAGAGTTCAATTTAAACATTTGTTTAGTCCTGGTTTAGACCTGGTTTAGTCTTGGTTTAGACCTGGTTTAGACCTGGTTTAGTCCTGGTTTAGACCTGGTTTAGTCCTGGTTTAGTCCAGGTTTAGACCAGGTTTAGTCCAGGTTTAGTCCTGGTTTAGTCCTGGTTTAGTCCTGGTTTAGTCCTGGTTTAGTCCTGGTTTAGTCCAGGTTTAGACCAGGTTTAGTCCAGGTTTAGTCCTGGTTTAGTCCTGGTTTAGTCCTGGTTTAGTCCTGGTTTAGTCCTGGTTTAGACCTGGATTAGACTTGATTTAGTCCTGGTTCAGTCCTGGTTTAGTCCTGGTTTAGTCCGGGTTTAGACCTGGTTCAGTCCTGGTTTAGTCTTGGTTTAGTCCTGGTTTAGACATGTTTTAGACCTGGTTTGGTCTTGGTTTAGTCCTGTTTTAGACTTGATTTGGTCCTGGTTTAGTCCTGGTTTAGTCCTGGTTTAGAGTTTAGTCCTGGTTTAGTCTTGGTTTGGTCCTGGTTTAGACCTGGTTTAGACTTGGTTTAGTCCTGGTTTAGACATGTTTTAGACCTGGTTTGGTCTTGGTTTAGTCCTGGTTTAGACATGTTTTAGACCTGGTTTAGACTTGGTTTAGTCCTGGTTTAGACTTGGTTTGGTCTTGGTTTGGTCCTGGTTTAGTTCTGATTTAGACCTGGTTTAGACCAGGTTTAGACCTGGTTTAGTCCTGGTTTAGTCCTGGTTTAGTCTTGGTTTAGTCCTGGTTTAGTCCTGGTTTAGTCTTGGTTTAGTCCTGGTTTAGTCCTGGTTTAGACCTGGTTTAGACCTGGGTTTAGTACTGGTTTAATCCTGGGTTTAGTCCTGGTTTAGATCTGGTTTAGACCTGGTTTAGACCTGGTTTAGACCTGGTTTAGACCTGGTTTAGTCCAGGTTTAGACCTGGTTTAGTCCTGGTTTAGTCCTGGTTTAGTCCTGGTTTAGTCCAGGTTTAGTCCAGGTTTAGTCCTGGTTTAGACCTGGTTTAGATCTGGTTTAGACCAGGTTTAGTCCTGGTTTAGACCTGGTTTAGTCCTGAAGCCTCTGGTTTCTCTGTGAGTCTTGAGTTTGTGAAGTGATGACATTCTTTAATTATTTTTTCTAATTATCTTTTATTTATGAACGTGTTGCAGATAAATGTTGAGTTCTTCCTTGTTTCTTCTCGTGTCCTGTTCATATTTGATTGAGACTGTTTGTCTCTAATGTCTCTAATGAACCTGTGTCCTGTCCCGTCCAGCCCAGTACTTTGCGACCACGATGGTGATCGTGGGTCTGTCTGTGATCGCTACCGTCCTGGTTCTGCAGTACCACCATCACGACCCGGACGGAGGACACATGCCGCAGTGGGTCGGTCTCTCTGCGTCTACCTCATAAATACATTACATTATAATTGCTAATGCTCCGGGAGACGCGTTGTGCTGACACTGTTTTCTTTCGTTATCTTTTTTTACCACAATATTCAAATATGTGTTGTATAAACAGGTTTTTCCCGGTCCAGTTTTTTTAACAAAGAAAGGAGCAGACTCAGAAAAGCCCTGACCTTCAAACTAAAGTCCACCTTAATCGAATTCCTCCTGCATCTGTCCCAAAGGGCTCTGAGGGACTCTGAGGGACCGAGTGTAGGTCGTATAATGCAGCTGATTCAAAATGAGGAGAAAACAGGTTGTGGTTTCATTAAAACGATTGGATGAAGTTTTAAAATGATCTCCAGTCGACTTTAGAGGATTAATGAGAGCTGTAGAACTAAAAGAGGAAAATCAAAGAAGACAGGACAGAATAGAAGTCATGAACTACCTTGAAGTTATATGTATTTCTCCTTTCACACGAGCGCTATCCTCCAGGCTTTATTTTTCTCTCCCTCGAAGCATCTCCTGCCGACAACTTGATCTAAACTCCAGGTTTTCATGGACGTAGACGTCTGCAGATCCACAGGAAGAGCTGCAGGAGCCGGGCGTGTTCTCTCCTGAAAGTCCGCACTAAGAACTCACAAATTGATAAACAGTATTCGTTCGGTTCATGAACACTTTTCAGTTTTTAAAGTAGACTATAGATCTTTCTCTGACGCTGCGTTCACTGTCGTCCTGTCTCCTGTAGATTCTTTTACTGTGGTGAATGTGAGGCTCATTTTACAGTTGAACTGGAGAAATACAACAATCAGACTGGAGCAGGACCTTTAGAGACATGTTATTATTAATATAGAATTAATACAAACATGATTTAAATCCCTATAACGCTCTTTAGGAGACATTTGTCGTAGAATAAAAAAGAAAAATAGAGCCAAACAAAACAGAAAACAATGTAATCTATGCATTTTGAAGCTTCTTTTTCCATTTTCTCTGTGTTCTCTCTTCTTTGATAAAGGTTTTTGACCCAATATTAGAACAAAACAGTTCAGTATGAGTCGTATATAATTAATTAAGTAAACGTTTGTTACTATATGTGCCTGTGTGAACTTAGACTATGTATTTAAGTGAATCCACAGGCGTATTTCCAGATGCTTCCATATTTGGAGTTGGACTCACTGTCAACAGCACATTTTGAGTTTTAATATTTAATGAGCACCAGAAATATCCGTCTGTGGGAGAAGATTTCCTTTGAGAGCTCAGTGCCACAGATTTATTTGTTTTTATCTGCCTACAGCCTCTGTGTCTCCGCCCAGACTCCAAACAAGTTTAGTTTGTTACTCCGCTCTGAAGTTCCTCACGAAAAAAGGAAAAATAAAAAGTCTCTGGGGCTCCATACCCGAGTCCTGACGATATTATCCTGTGGTTGTCTTCTGTTCAGACTCGGGTGGTCCTGTTGAACTGGTGCGCCTGGTTTCTGAGGATGCGTCGTCCCGGAGAGGCCAGGGTGCGTCTGGGATGTCCCAACACCAAACCCCAGCGCGGCAGCCTGTCCAGCCTGGAGCTCAGCGTCAGCCAGGGCTCACTACGACACCCCACGGTGACCACACATATAGAGACAAATAGACAACAGGACAAAGATAGAAAACACAAGTTATTGAATTAAATATGGTCGAAACTGGTCGTAATGATTGACACAGATCAACTCAAATTCATCAAAAGAACCTGAGCACTTTCGTCTCTTCTTCTCCTTCGTCTTCTTCTTCTTCTTCTTCTTCGTCTTCTTCTCCTTTGTCTTCTTCTTCTTCTTCTTCGTCTTCTTCTTCTTCTTCTTCTTCTTCTTCTTCTTCTTCTTCTTCTCTTCTTCTTCTTCTTCTTCTCCTTCTCCTTCTTCTTCTTCTTCTTCTTCTTCTTCTTCTTCTTCTTCTTCTTCTTCTTCTTCTTCTTCTTCTTCTTCTCCTTCTTTCTCTTCTTCTCTTCTTCTTCTCTTCTTCTTCTTCTTCTTCTTCTTCTTCTACTTCTTCCTTCTTCTTCTTCTTCTGTCTTCTTCTTCTTCTTCTTCTTTTCTTCTTCTTTCTTCTTCTTCTTCTTCTTCTTCTTCTTCTTCTTCTTCTTCTCTTCGTCTTCTTCTTCGTCTTCTTCGTCTTCTTCTTCTTCTTCTTCTTCTTCTTCTTCTTCTTCTTCTTCTTCTTCTTCTTCTTCTTCTTCTTTGTCTTCTTCTTCTCCTTCACCTCCTTCTTCTTCTCCTTCTTCTTTGTCTTCTTCTTCTTTTTCTTCTTCTTCTTCTTCTTCTTCTTCTTCTTCTTCTTCTCCTCCTCCTCCTCCTCCTCCTCCTCCTCCTCCTCCTCCTTCTTCTTCTTCTTCTTCTTCTTCTTCTTCTTCTTCTTCAAAACAAAACTCCAGTGCAGTTTTTACTTCTCTACGTCTGCATTAAGTTAAGATGGATGTAAAAGAGTGAAATGCAATTTAGTTTTAATCATGATTCTCGTCTCCTGCTGCTTTTGATTGGATTTAATGTCTTTCTCTTCATTTTTGTTTCATTTTTATTCATTATACACAGTGTTATATACATTTAATCAGAGTTTTTATTCTCATTAATTACTTTTCATTTAGTTTTTGTTTTCCGACACAAAATGAACACAGAGATAATTTTGTTTACTCTTATTCTTTCTTCCGACAGGTGGCCAATGGAAACCTGCTGTACGTGGGTTTTCGTGGCGTGGAGGGGCTTCACTACGGCTCGGGCCCCGACCCAGAGCTGCTGTGTTCTCGGCTGGTGGGCTCCGAGGAGGACGTCCTGAGGGCCGGGGGCCGGGCGGCGGGCGGCTCCCTGATCGAGGCCGAGCTGCTGCAGATCCTGGAGGAGGTGCGCTACATCGCCAGGCGTTTCCGGGGCCAGGACGAGGAGGAGACGGTGGGGAACGAGTGGAAGTTCGCGGCGGCCGTCATCGATCGACTCTGTCTCGTGGCGTTTTCGGTCTTTACCATCCTCTGCACCATCGGCATCCTCATGTCGGCCCCTAACTTCGTAGAGGCCATCTCCAAAGACTTCTTCAGCTGAAACACAGACTTTTTATGACAAAGCTGACTTTAAAATCATCTTTGAGACAAAAATTGCTTCATGGAGGCTTATCCCTTTTGTGAATTCGCTCCAGGTCCAGCTTCCTTCCACTTTCTAAATTCATGTTTGTGTGGGTCTGGGGGGTCTATAACAGATGTGAGGGGCCACAATAGTTAATAAGAATCATTTCAGAGGCCAAAGATAGTGAGATTTGGAAACTTTTATTACATTTTGATTGTGAGATTTCATATTCATTTGAGTTGTCTTTTAAAATGAATGCCCTCCTTTTAAAGAAACTGTTTGTAGTTGGATTTGAACAGGTTTTAGTGAGATTTGTACAGGTTTTAGATTGATTTAAATTGGTTTTAATTGGATTTGAACAGGTTTTAGTCAGAATTGAACAGGTTTTAGTCAGATTTGAACAGGTTTTAGTTGTATTTGAACAGGTATTAGTCGGATTCCAACAGGTTTTAGTTGAATTTGAACAGGTTTTAGTTGGATTTCAACAGGTTTTACTTAAATTTGAACAGTTTTTGGTGGGATTTCAACGGGTTTTAGCTGGATTTCAACAGGTTGTAGTTGAATTTGATCAGGTTTTGGATGGATTTTTAACAGGTTTTATTTATCTTTCATTCATTTTCTACCGCTTATCCCACTTTGTGGGGTCGCGGTTGGCTGGAGCCTATCCCAGCTGCTTTGGGCCTCAGGCGGGGTTCACCCTGGACAGTGGCCAGTTCGTAGTTGACACCTAGACGTACATTGACAGACAACAGGTTCACTCTCACATTCATCCACTAGGGCACTTTAGAGTCACCAGGTTTACCTATACATGTCATGTCTTTGGACGGTGGGAGGTAGCCGGAGATCCCGGAGAGAACCCACAGTGACAGGTAGGACATGCAGACTCCTCACAAAAGACCTTTTTGCTGTGAAAGTAACCACTCCATACCGTGCACCCCGTTTTATTTATCTTTGTTGCAAAAATCAAATCCATTAAAACATAGAGACAAAAACATCTCCTTCTAAATGTATTGAAGGGCCACATAAAACATTGCAAAGGACCGCATTTTGCCCCTGGGCCTTGAGTTGGACATGTGTGCTCTAAATGAATGTGAGAGTGAATGATAACCCTGATGATGATGATGATGATGATGATGGTCTCTGATGCTGAGGCTCCAGTTCCCCTCAACGAACAGGACAAGCCTTTGAAAATGAATAAATACTTTCTCATTTAATTAAGAGAGGCTCCCATTGGCTTCTTCAGTTTCATATCCTTAATCTGTAAAATCTATAATGTTTTTCACTTCTCTCAGACTCATTTTAACAGTTTATCTAAATGTGGTGAGTTTAATGCAACTCTTTCATTCTCTGATTGGTCGTAGATTTATCCAATCGCATCCAAAGTCAGTTTTTCCTCCATTTTTTTTGTTCTTCTTCCTGGAAATCCAGTCCAAATCCACAGAGAACAACGGCAGCTCAAACTAAATGACGAAGAACCTGGATTTTACTAATGCCCCGTAAACTTCTGTAACACCATTGCTCCCTAAATATCACGTTTTTCTTGGATAAATAATCTTAAACAAGGAAATATATGACACTGAACGAGATTCTCATGAAGAAACTGACTGGACTTAGTTGTAAATTGTAAATTGTTGAAGAGTCTGGTTTCAACTCATTAAATAAATGTATTTTCTTACACCGTGGGATGGATTTATTTGAAATGATGTGAAGATCTTCCTTGAATCGACCATTTCCTCTGTTTTTAATGTGTCAGCATCAAACCAGAGACATTACTTTGTCGTTTTACTTTGTGTGATTCCTGTTTGGTGCTTTTTCAACGATCATTTAGAGTTTAGAGCTACTCCCTCTTCCTCTTTACTGACCTCGGACTTGTCTCTGTCCCTGAAGGTCTTGCTCTCAAACCCCAGATTATTTGAATGATAATCACATGGTGGAGCCCAAGGGATTTAGTTGGATATGAAGCACATTTTAGATAGATTTGAGCAGGACTTAGTTGGATCTAAAACATGTTTTAGGTGGATTTGAACATGTTTTAGTTGGATTTGAAAAGGTTTATAAATAGCATATGAACATGTTTTAGTTGAATTTGAACATGTTTTAGTTGAATTTGAACATGTTTTAGTTGGATTTGAACAGGTTTTAGTTGGATTTGAACTGGATTTAGTTGGTTTTCAATAGGTTTTAAATGGGTTTGAACATGTTTTAGTTGGATTTGAACAGATTTTAGTTGGATTTGAGCAGGCTTTAGTTGGATTTGAACAGGTTTAGTTGGATTTGAATAAGTTTTAGTTGAATTTGAACATGTTTTAGTCGAATTTGAGTTAATGATTTGAACAGTTTTAGTTGTGATTTGAACATTTAGTAACAGGTTTTAGTTGGTTTCAATAGCGTTTTAGATGGGTTTGAACAGGTTTTAGTTGGATTTGAATAGGTTTTAAATGGATTTGAACAGGTTTTAGTTGGATTTGAACAGGTTTTAGTTGGATTTGAACAGGTTTTAGTTGGATTTGAATAGGTTTTAGTTGAATTTGAACAGGTTTTAGTTGGATTTGAACAGGTTTTAGTTGGATTTGAACAGGTTTTAATTGAATTTGAACATGTTTTAGTTGGATTTGAATAGGTTTAGTTGGATTTGAACACGTTTTAGTTGGATTTGAACATGTTTTAGTTGAATTTGAACACGTTTTAGTTGGATTTGAACATGTTTTAGTTGGATTTTAACAGGTTTAACAGTTTTTTTCTGCGATTTGGAAGAAAAACAAAGCCCCAGAGAGAGAGAGCGTCCGAGGAGCAGCAGATGTTCAGAGAAAACCGTGATAAAACCTTCTCAAAGTCAATACACACTCATCTTCCCGATTGTTCTCAAGGGAAGCTCGTTTCCTTTTGCTCTTTTACAGCGTGTCGTTTCTGATTTGGAAACTCGAACGCAGCGGCGGCCAAAAGCTCCTCCAGAAACGAGAGTGAAGTTTTACTGAGAGACGGAGCGGGGGGTCACCAGCTGCCGACGCCTCGAGTCCAAGTCCATTCAAGACGGTTTCATCAAAGACTCGACTCCACAAGACGTCACAGAGAGAGGAAACACGAATATGAGACAAACGGGACGCACCAGGAGTGGTTTTACTACATTTTATAATGTTAAACGATGCAATTATTAGTGAAGTCAGGGTTTAGTGTTTAGTGAATGTTCTGTAAATGAACTTTTTATTAAATCTTTTACTCAAAAATACATTCGAATCCTTTGAGAGGTTGAAGGTAGTGACATTTGAGAAGCTTTTATTCAATTTTAAAGGTGAGGTTTCATCTTCTTTTGAGTTTTGAAATTGGTTTTAGATGGATTTGAACTGGTTTTAGATGGATGTGAACAGGTTTTAGTTGGATTTGAGCAGGTTTTAGTTGGATTTTAATAGGTTTAGTTGGATTTGAATATGTTTTAGTTGAATTTGAACATGTTTTAGTCGGATTTGAACATGTTTTAGTTGGATTTGAACAGGTTTTAGTTGGATTTGAACATGTTTTAGTTGGATTTGAACATGTTTCAGTTGGATTTGAACTGGTTTTAGTTGGATTTGAGTAGGTTTTAATTGGATTTGAACATGTTTTAGTTGGATTTGAACATGTTTTAGATCTAAAGATCTTAAGTTTTTAAATAATAACTGTTCACAACTTGTTTTTAAAAGTGTATAACGTAGATTATATAAAACATGAAGCTGAAGAACTCAAAAAGATAAAAGCCTTAATTATAACGTGGCTTATTTCATTAAATCAAAGTGTTTCAGTCTCATGGTCTTCATCAGGACAAGGTCAAAATGGCTGAAACACAACAATTTCCCATAAAGCCTTTGGTCACATGTCCTTTTGACCTTGTCCTGATGAAGACCATGAGACAGAAACACTTTGATTTAATGAAATAAGCCACATTATAATTAAGGCTTTTTATCTTTTCACCTTTTTCAGTTCCTCAGATTCCTGTTTCATGAGATAAAGACAGAAATGAAAGGATATATCTTTTCACTTTTTGGTCACGTCCAAGAAGCACTCCTTCCTGTTATTGTCTAATATAAACTAGATCTTATTTGTTTGTCTTTTCCTTTGTTTCAGACCAGAAGCAGATATTACTCCATACTTTTATTATTTTGAGTTATTCAAATCTATTTTCAGTACTAGATTTGCATTGTTCACATCAAGTCTTTCTTTTCTTCTGGATGACTGAGAGCTGCTGTTCTGATTTTAAATATCTTCTTTAAGTCAGACCCACTTCTTTCCACCGTCCAAAGCTTCAACAGAAGAAGAGGTTATTCCAAATTTCCACCTAAGGCCTCATCAATTCTTTTCCAGAGTCAGTTTTCTAATTAAACATAAAGGTTTGACCCAAAAAGCAGCAAATATTGAATAAAAAATAGCGAACTGTGACCTTCAAATGTAACTCAGTTTGTTGGACTGTTCTGGTCTTGGTCTGGATCCTATTTAAAACGCATTAGTGCCCCCTGGTGGAGAACTGCAGAGCGTACAGGCAGGTATCAAGAGCTGAATCATGAAGTATTTTCATTTAAACTTAAAAAAGAAATGTCACAGTATGAATATATCACTGGGACCAATGAGGATATCTGTGGATTGTTGTTGTTTTGTTATTCTTTATTGATTTGGAACAAACAAAAGTGGCTAAATCAAAAAGAGAAAAGACAAAGAGAAGAATTTAATATTTGGGTTTCATTTTTAATTACAAATACAATACAAAACCTTCAGAAGAGCTCAATAAGGCTGTAGCCGTTCCCTGTTATTAAGGTGTTATGTGCTAATGATGAAACTCAATAGGAGCTGGGTCACCTGCAGACTCAGGTTACTCTCTGTCTCGTGTGTCTCCCCTCGAGGGGTGCACTGTCCTTTTGAGTTCGTGGACAGTGGACAGGGGTCGCGATGGGCAGCGGGGCGTCCGTCACCGAGCAGGACCGAGAAGAGAGGCCCCGGGACAGAGAGGAGAGACCCCGGGACAGAGAGGAGAGGCCCCGGGACAGAGAGGAGAGACCCAAGGACAGAGAGGAGAGGCCCCGGGACAGAGAAGAGAGACCCCGGGACAGAGAGGAGAGACCCAAGGACAGAGAGGAGAGAGTCCAGGACAGAGAGGAGAGAGTCCGGGACAGAGAGGAGAGAGTCCAGGACAGAGAGGAGAGGCCCCGGGACAGAGAAGAGAGAGTCCAGGACAGAGAGGAGAGAGTCCGGGACAGAGAGGAGAGAGTCCAGGACAGAGAGGAGAGACAACGGGACAGAGAGGAGAGACCCCGGGACAGAGA